>JANTPZ010093815.1:0-11867 GCA_025593235.1 Vachellia pachyceras | reverse complement strand
CGCTATTTCCGTCGCTAAATTTAGCGACCCTCTTATTAGCGACGGATTTAGCGACGGACTTTTTCCGTCGCTAAATCTGTTTTTTCCGTCGCTAATTCTGTCGCTAATTCTGATTTTTCTAGTAGTGATTATTATTGGTTATTAACGTTAGAATTTGTAAATTTTCTTATAAACGCTTATTATTTAACTATTATTAATTGTTAAAATGTGTATTTACGCATCTAAATTTACCTATGAACTTAAGTTATCGGCTTTATGATTGGGCCAAAAGAAGTTTAATGGGGCTATTTTATGATTTTGAATAACATTATTTTTAAATTTGATTTTGGTGAAAATGAGCTTTGTAAGTAAATTTGTGTGCGATATTTTTTTTTATTAACAATGATTATGGGGAAAATGATTAATTGATTTTTTTATATCTTATCAAGATCACTTTTGTTTTTTTGTTTTTGGATCAATTTTGATTTGTAATGACTACAAAGAGCATCACTTTTATTACTTTCTGCTGTATACTTTTTCTCGGTTTAAATTCTCGAGCATACTTGTGTTATTTGACTTAGTTATTTAATTAGTTAATAAAATTAAATGATGATAAAATATTATAACATTTTTTAAACTTTTATTTTAGTTACCTTATTTTCTAAAAAAATTGAGGATTATATTAAAGACAAGAGTTAGTAGATCTAAATGAGTATGTTGACTTTTTTAAATATTGATAAATCTAAATAAATTAATAATAATACCATCTTCCTAATTATTTTAACCCAACATTTGGATCATATTGTGCTTAGAAAACTTTGGATGCATTCTTTACACGAACAAATTCAGATTATAAATATTCCAAACTAATTGTTTTTTTTAACCTTAATATTCCGAACAAACTTGAACGATGGTATTGGGAAATACTAAATATCATGTGAACATAAAAATTCTTTATTATTGTAACATTTTTTCTTGGGAGGGAGGATGTATATATTTGCCTTCCCAGTACGATGCTACAAATAATGAATCAAAAGGTATGGAGGCAATTTGCAACATCTCGGACCAATTCAACTGACCTGCTAGTTTGATTTTGTGAAATTAAATTCTTAGATGTTGGAAATATATGAAATAGCTTGAAAAATAAAATAAAGTGAAGTGAACGTAAAAGATAAAAAGAAAATGAGATCACAATTCATAGAGGTTCAGATTCAAGATGATGAGCATATTACACTCATGTTCTTCTCATCTCCAGCATCGTGCTTCCAATATTTAACAATCCATTGTAGCAATTTTATACTTTACATTAGGTATTTTTGAAATACACATAAAAATCATTAGATTATGCATAAGTTTAGAAGTCATATAAATTAGTTTAAGAAAAATAATAGATATACCATTTTATTTATCTTCCTTAATTTTTCTAAAAAATAAATAGGGCCTATATAAAGGACTAAATATAGTGTGTATGTATTTTATCCATCACTATCAAATATTGATATGGTCTTGAATATAAAAGTTAATTGAATTAAAGATTAATAAAACTAAATAAATTACCTTAAAGAATTTAAACTTATCAATTTCTCCAATCGAATTTTTGTGATTTGTAAACTTATATTTATAGTCTAGTTATATACATAAACAGATGCTTTTAATAAATTTATTTAACTTCCTTTTTAAAAAAATCAATTAACTTTTATATTAATTATCAGAGTTGGTACGGGTTAAATAATATCCAATGAAGAAACTTGACCGTAAATTATTTTATCTGTAATTTTTGAATCCGTGACCCTTAAGTGTGGGAGGCACAATTAAGGGTGGGTACGTTCAATACACCTTGAAACTATCAAAACGCCATTATAATTCAACAAAGGACTAATGTTATATTGATTGTTTATGAGAAATTCCCACGTGGTACTCTTTCCTAATTTTAATATAATATTCACTTTAATATAAGATTGATTGGCATGATGAAATAATCAATAATAGTACCTTGTAGTTACCCTCAACATCATGTTGCCATTGCTAATACAATAAAATGTGAACAATTTTTTTCTATATTAAAAGTTTATGTGAGTTGGATCCAGTGGATTTACAAGGTTCAATACATTAAAAGTGGATATTTGAACTAATTCTAGACTGATAACAAATTTTTAAAACCCAAAATATTCTTGATCCAATTTAAAGCCCAAAATCTAAACAGTTATCCTTTTCATAATATTTAATATTATAAAAAAATTGATGTGGTCCGATGTATTATTTTTCCAATTTTAAACTTAACCAATATTTCACTCCACATATTTTTTATATTTTCTTCTCTATTCTTATCTCTATTATCTCTCATTATTTTTTTATAATACTATTATTTTCATATTCTCTCTCTCACTTACCTTTTATAAATAATGACATATTTTAAAAAAGTACGCTTTTTACATATTTATTAATTTTACTTAATTTTTTAATCTACACAATTCCGTTATTTCAATCTTGTAAAAAAAGGATTATTTGAAGGCATGAAGGTGGTATCATTTTTATAAATAGCATAATACAGCTGGATTGTGGTATAGGCGAAGTGAAGTGCAATATTAGCTTATTTTAATCCAACATTTGGATCATACCGTGTTTACAAAATTTTGGATATATTCTTTAATTACAAGAAAAAATTCATATCATAAATATTCCGAACTATTTTTTTTTTACCTTAATATTCCGAGATAACTTGAAACATGGTGTTGGGAAGTACTAGATATCACGTCAACATAAAAATTCTTAATTAGTTATTTAACAATTTTTTTGGGAGGGAGGATGTATATATTAGCCTCCCAGATTAATATTACAAAAATAAGGAATCAAAAAGAAATACTAGATTGGGCCGAAACATGAACATGAGGGATACGAGCGATCTTAGGCCAATCTGAACCTTTCTCCTTTTCACACCTCTCCTCAAGCAAGAGACACCAAGGACCAATTTTCAAGTGAGAGAGGGATGACGGTAAACCATCATCTGGCATGCCATAAAAACTCATACGAGGGCAATATTCAAAAGATAAGGAGGTGAGAGAATGGAGGTGGATAAGACCCCTATGGTTTATTCTTCTCAAATTCTCACAAATCGAGAATGAAAGAGACTGGAGATTGGGAGGCAACAATCCCTCTTCAGGGAAGGACTCCATATCTTTATCAAAAATTTTAAGTTCTTTCAGAGACAACAACTCATGCAAACCCCAATCCTTACAAGATGCAATGAGTTTGGGACACCGATTGATTGAAAGACTTTGTAGGTTGGAAAGCATACCTCCTTGGGGAAGCCATACCATTGCCCAACAATCCCATAAAGTTAAGTGACGAAGAAGAGGTGGAAGAATGTCCCAGTTTGGAAATTTGGTACCTCCATATCCAGAAACAGTGAGCTCTTTTACATTGTGATTTGGCTCAAGTGCTTCCAATACCTTCTTCTTCATTTGCGCCTCTTCACTACTGCAATTTGAATGCTCATATCGCAAGAGCAATTCATCCAACTGCTTTTCTTTCAAATTGGCCTCTCTCGCATCAGTAGCATCATTTATGTGCTCCATATGTTCTATGATTAGTGAACCTGTTAAGTGCTTTAATGCACCTAATTCTTTTATATTTGATCCTCCTTTCCTTGCCACAAGAAACCGATCCATTGTTCGAAGCTGAGTTAACTTTCCCATATGCTTTGGCATCTTCTTTATGTGACAGCCTAATAAGTTGAGATGACGCAAATTGATGAGTTTGCAGAAATTTGATGGCAACTTGATCAAGCAATGGCAACCTTCTAATTTCAACGTTTGTAAATTGGACAACAAGCACATTGAATTTGGCAATTCTTTAATTGAAGTCCACGAAAGATCTAAATAATGCAAATGCTTTAAATTGCCAATACCTATGAAGTTTTCGATCCTATATCCCCTCAAAGATAATTCTCGTATGTACTTGAGATGAGAAAGTTTGGACATTATGTCACCTCTCATGTCAAAGGGGCCCTCTTTATTCCTAAATTGCAGGAAACTACGTAATTGGTGGCATTTGAAAACTTTTCCAAAAACTTCAAGACATTCATCTTTGTCACTTGTATATGAAAAGTAGCGTGTCTTGGAAGACATATCTTCATCTTGTGCCTGACCAACTTCTAGTCTTACAAAAAACTCTCCTGCCACTGATTTAGCTAAATCGTTCAAAAGATCATGCATGATGAAATAATCATCACCCTCTCTTGATGGCTCAAAAAAAGATCTAGCCCGCAAATCATTAAAAATTCCATCACCCACTTCTTCAAGGCTCATGCCTTTTTTAGTAGGATGTATCAAACCATCGGCCATCCATAACTGGATCAGAATATTCTTGTCTATATCATAATCTTTAGCAAAGATGGAGCAATATGCAAAACAACGTTTTATATTTGACGGTAGATAATGATAGCTTAATCTTAAAGATGGAATAATATTGCTATCATTTTCTGATAATTGCCAAATATCACTTTTCAAGATCTTCTCCCAGTACTGAGCTGAAAGTCTTCTATGCAACAAACTTCCCATCGTTTTTATTGCTAACGGCAGTCCTCGGCACTTGTTAACGATTTCTTTACCGATTTTCTCAAGATCTTGATCTACGACATCACATTTGTTTTGAAATGCATGTTTTGCAAATAAGTTCCAACAATCCCCATCTTCTAATGGCTTCAAAGAATGTACGACGGCGCAACACATGACTTCTACTACCGTTCTATTACGAGTTGTGATGAGAATCTTACTTTGTTGTGCTACATGTTTCAAAGGAGCTTGGAAGGCCTCCCAATTTGCACGATTCTCATTCCAGACATCATCAAGAACGAGAAAGAGCTTCTTACCAGTCAATATCTCTCCCAGTTTAAGCTAACGCGAGTGAAAATCACATAACTGATCAAGCTGGCAATTGAGTGAGTGAAGAATTGCTGTTGTAACTCGATCGACATCAAATTCTTCAGAAACACACACCCATGCTCTATGTTGAAATGCATCCTTTATCCGCACATCATCGTAGACAAGCCGTGCGAGGGTTGTCTTGCCCATCCCACCCATGCCATGGATGGCAATCAGATCTGCAGGCAACTGATTACCTTCCATGTTCTGTGACAGCAAATTGTCTACAATGATCTCTTTATCAGCATCTCTACCGCATATATTGGATTCATCTATCAAAAGTGTTGTAGGCACTCTTTCACACACATTCTTGTGCACTCCCAATGGAATACCAGCAGATGGACCTTCCTTTAATCCCAAGACCTCATTTTGCTTTACAAGATACTCTAGGTTGCTAAGCACTTGTTTGATCCCTGACTCGATCTCTTTGTTAGGTTTGTTGCCATTAACAAGAGGAGTAAAGAAGCCTCGGACCTTGCCAATGAGAGCAGTTTGTGTTTCATCTTTCAGCTTTAGTCGTGACGCTGCCATAGCAATGTCGTCCAGTAGGTCTTGAGCGTTAAAGACTTCATCTTTGAGCTCGTCTAGCCAATGCTTCACGCGATGGTCTATGTATTGCCTTTCCTCTGCATCTTCCACAATTTTGTCCACCGAAAGAAGAATGACACGCAATTTTTTCATTAAACCATAATCGAGCTTTCTATGACGAAAGTAGTCAAGAAAGTCACGAGAAGCCAATCTCTCAAATGTCACTTGAAGGAAAGAGGAGAGAAACGCTCCAGCCACCAATTCTGCCATGGATGAAAGAAAAGTATTGAGCACCAGAGGAAGGAAGAAAATTGCACAAAGATGGAACAAGAAACTTAGAGAGTTGTTAATGCTTCATCTGTGGGTGAGGATATAGATAGACTAAAAGATGGTTGTTAATGTGGAATTAATTCCCTTGACACGGCAATATGCTTCCCTTGGTAGAATTAAGCATCGATTCTCTCCATCTATTCCTTTCTCGAATCACAAGGAAAGGTGAGAATTTCTCTGTGTTAAATACTTTACGATATTATGGTTATTATATATTAATTACGGAATAAATAAAATATCCTAAATGTGAGACGTTATTTGGAATGAGCTCTGTGTTTGATTGACTGTTCTCAATATTTTCATTAGCCGTTAGAAAACATTGAAAATATTGAGATTGGAGAGGTTTTTAATGATAATACTACCACATAGAGCGATGCTTGAAAATCATTTGAACTGATGGATTCATTTCCAAGTCATTTAACAAAATTTAGATAAATTTTCCTAAAACTAATTTTTTAACTTGTTCTTCTACTTCTTGCAGTTTGGTTGTTGGTTATAAATCAAAATATACAACAACAATAAAGTTTGATCCCATTAACTGTGGTCGGCTACATTAATTAAACGACGTCATTACGCTATATCATAAATCATATCATTGAATAGTAGTAGTTGTATCAATAGTGGTTGCGGTAGCAGTAAGGGTTGAGGTAGCAGTAGGGTAGTAGTAGGAAAAGTGGCTGGCGGTGGTGGTGTGGTTGTGGAGGTGGTACATAATATGAACGAATTGAGTCTAACGCAGTAATGAATCAAAGTCAAATATATACCGAGAGATATTTCTGATAAAAAAAGTAATACATTCTCATAAAATCAATTAATCAAATATATACAGGGAGATATTTTTATATTTAATATTTTATAAAAAAAGTAATACATTCTCATAAAATCAATTAACTCTAAAAAAATTAATAATTGAGAAAATGGTTAGTATCACTATTGATCATTATAGTTTGATCGAATTTTGGTATGTGTTCATATAACTTCATCAAGTTTTAATCTGAGTTTAATGACTGATCCTTATATTTTTAACAGGTTTTGATTTTAATCCTTATATTTAAACTCAAATTTTATACTTGAACTCTAATGGTGGTAGCAAACCCGACAAAACTACGATATAATAAAAAGGAAACAAATTATAAAGACTTGATTAAAAATAAGGTAAAGTTATAAGGATTTGCATATTAACTTTAAAAAAAAAAAAGAACCCTTACTTATACATCACATGTAGCAACACATGAAGCCTCATTTGGCACCTTAATTACATAATCTAATTACGTTTTTTTTGTGTTGATATTTTGTTATTGTAATAACCGGGAGAAAAATTAAATGCCTCTACCAACATCCCTCTAAAAGTCCTCTTCATTGAATGTTTTCATCGCTAGATCAAGTTTTAACGGCTGAAATTTAATACTATATAAAAATATTATTATAATATTAAATATAATAAAAATATACAATTATAAAACTATTCATACCAAATCTTAACTGTATAAATTTATTTATCTATTTTTGTTTATTTAACATTATACTAATATTTTACATAATATTAAATTTTAAGAGTGGTGTTTGGGATTAGTTAGGCGATAGGATTGCACCTTCTGCGTATTGATATTTAAGAATTAAGATTATGATATTTAACTCAGATCTAAATTTAAGAGACTTTTCCTTAATAGTATGATACAAAGTTTAGAAATTTTACCATACTTAAAATACATTCTAAATTTTAATTTCTTGATAATCTATTCTCCAATGCCAAATGTATGGTACAAGCACTTGTTTGGTAAAAGTGGGTTGTTGATGCTTCAACAGTGGGTAAGCCATATAGATGGACTGAAGTCTTTCTTTCTGGTTGTTCGGATTCCTTTGGGAAATTACTCTAAAAATTTATCTTGAGTAATTAATTTCCTTGGAACGGCAATGTGCTTCCCTTAGTAGAACTAATTGTCGATTCTCTCCATCTTTATTCCTTTCTCGAATCACAAGCAAAGGTGAGAATCTCTATGTGTTAGATACTTTACGATATTATGGTTATTATATATTATTAGAGAATAAATAAAATATCCTAAATGTGACACGTTGTTATTTGGGATGAGCTCAGATAGGGTAGCCCTAGTGAGCTTTATAACGGTTGCTCTCTGATGGTAGAAGTAACAAGTTAAGCTTGATAATTATTCATTATTACTCTTCAGGTACCCTGACTAGTAAGGGCTATTCACCATAGCATTAATGTGATGTTTGTACCAGTTAAAAGGGACCTGCCACCCTAAAGTGTATTCTAGACTATGTATAGTAATTCGTTATCCATTATTCATGTATCTCTTTCCCATTATTAATGTTAGATCCTAAATTGAAAAGACAAAGCAATAATGAGAGGGATTAATTCTTTCACTGATTATATGTCAATTGTAGAAAGCTAATAAATTTGTTATGTTCTTAATTAATTATGATTTGTTCTAACATGTAGTATTAGAATCAAATTGCTCTGATGTATCTTGCCTTTCTTTTCTTTCGATCTGATAAGTGATTAAAGTTTTATTATCTATATGGAAAAGGATGAATTTTTGTGTCAGTAAAGATAAAAGGATTTTGCCAAAAGTTTGCAACTTTTAATTATTCTTTGCAGATCTGAATGTTTATATGTATAAACCTCTTTTTGATTAAATCAGAAATTTGCTCATTGAAAGTTGTGTTTTTCGTGGATCTGTTTTCCTTTTCGTTCTTATCCGTACATGGATATATGTGTGGAAAATTACAATCTGCTGTTTGCGATTTTTCCTTATCGTTTTCTAATCCTTTTGATGAATATTGTCTTCATCTTTCAATATGCTGAGAGCTTCTAATCCGAATCCATGGGGTTTTCGCCGGAAAGTTTCGATGGGGACCTTGAAAAGGGGATTCATAATGTGTTTTCCTTCGTTTTTTTTTCCATATATATTGTGAAAGATTCATTGTTTGACTTTAATTTATGTGAAAAACAATGTGAGAAGGGCCTCTGGTTGCCAGAAAAGCAAGTCGCCGTCGCCTTGGGAAGAAAAAAATCTGTGTCAGCTGCTACGTAGGAGAAAGGGGAGAATCAGGCAATGTGGTCGAGCGGGTCGAGTGAACTTAACCCGACTCGCTGGAGGATTACCCAAAACGGCGTTGTTTGGCTCAATGCAAAAGGACTGTCTCCGCAGCAGCGCCTCCTCAAAGAGCCAAAAATGGCGCCATTTTGTATGATACAAAAATTTTAGGAAAGGGGTTGGGATTACCCATGATTCAAGGGTATGGTACCTAACTCATAATCTATTGGAGCCTGTCCCTGTGGACACTGGAGCATGTCAAACAAACCCTTTAATTCTGGCCACACAGGTAGGTCAATCCAGCTTCACTAAACGGTGGTGATGCCTCCTCAAGTGCCGTGAGATGGCACTTCACACCCCTTATATTGGGCCAAGTGAAATGCAGCATTACACTAAATGCTGTTTGGCCCAGTGCCACTTTGGGCCGCTGGAGTTTGGGCCCATACAACACGTTATGGACCTCTCTGAATTGGGCAGTAGAATGGGCCAGTTTAAAAAGGACCAATTCAGAAAAACGAAATGGGCCCTCCTTTTCGAAATAATTTTGCGCCTCAGTTTTAGGCCTTATTACAAAACCCTTTATTCTGTTTCATTTTATTTTAAAATGATTTTGCCAATGAGGTTTGATACAGTTGGTTAAGGTCTTTCCACCCCGATTACAAGGGTGTGTGTTCGAACCCTCTGATCGACGGGTAGACCTCATTGGTAGGCGATCTCGTAAGTCCCTTGTAAGCGTTCAAAGAGCCCTGGGGCCGTGCCCTGACCTTGGTGGGGGACTGGTGCCAAACCCACCTAAACCTTTTTTGTATAAAAAAAAATGATTTTGGGCTTTTTTTTCTGGGCCATGATCTAATTCCTTTTTTTTTTGTGTTGATATTGTGTTATTGTAATAACCGGGAGAAAAATGCCTCTACCAACATCCCTCTAAAAGTCCTCTTCATCGAATGTTTTCATCGCTACACCAACTTTTAACGGCTGAAATTTAATACTATATAAAAATATTATTATAATATTAAGTATAATAAAAATATACCATTATAAACTATTCATACCAAATCTTAACTGTATAAATTTATTTATCTATTTTTGTTTATTGAACATTATACTAATATTTTACATAATATTAAATTTTAAGAGTGATGTTTGGGATCAGTTAGACGATAGGATTGCACCTTCTGCGTATTGATATTTAAGAATTAAGATTATGATATTTAACACACATCTAAATTTAAGAGATTTTTCCTTAATAGTATGATACAAAGTTTAAAAATTTTGATGATGTTGGCATTTTGGTTAAACATGTCTATGAATATGATTAAATGATGAACTGAATTTAAGATCAAAATCACTGAACGTTAATTACTGAGTATCAATTAAATAATTTAAATGTTTACTTACAGCCAGAGGGGGAGATAGACAATTTCTAGATGGACACACCTTAAGGTTTCATTTATAAAAAAGAATGAATATATTTATTAAATTAAATCTTATGTTAAGGACGGGAGACTAATAAATTTACTAGCATTAATGATATTACCATACTTAAAATACATTCTAAATTTTAATTTCTTGATAATCTATTCTCTAATCCCAAATGTCACTTGTTTGGTAATAGATTTATAAGATCCAAAGGAATGAGAAAACCAACTAATTTGGACAAAAGTTTGTGAATGATCTAATAGCAAGGTTAAGGTCCATCCATGTATCCCGGTGTAGCTCACGTTCTAAAGTATTTTGTATCATATTGTATCCTAAAATATTTTTTCAATTTTATTCAACACCTCAAAATATTTTTGATATTTCTAGTACCAAAACACAAAAAATATTTTACAGTGTTGAATGTATTTAGAAAAAATACTTTAAGATACTGAATACTTTATAAAATATTTTGAGCCTATGCCCTATGGTATTGAGAAAAACGTCCACACATATAAGACAAACCTTTTCTCATATTTTTACCTTGTATAATGTAAATCCTGTTAGAATGGGCATTTTGGGTTTTTCATTTTGCAACTTAACCCTTAAAGATATAAAATTATGGTGAATTGATTGAATTCTATATTTATAAAAGCCGGAAAAACTAAATTGAAACGTGATTAGCTTTTTGATATTTACTATTTAGTTCATCATCATCATGGTGACACCTTCGTTGAGGAGACTACAGAGTACAACTTCACTTTTCAATAGTTTTCCTCAACTTTTTCATCCAAAAATCCTTCATTCTCGATTCTCTCCATCCTTCTTACTTCCTCAAATCACAAGCAAAGGTGCGAATCTCTCTCTCTCTCTCTCTCTCTCTCTCTCTCTCTCGCATTCTCTTCTCCCAAACGCCATTCTCGTTTTGCACTTTTAATTGTCCTTCGTATACTCACAGCTTTGTTCACAAACACGACTCTTTCCAATTGGCGATGACGTTTTCTGAAATTTTGTCTTTTTTTAACTCCCCATTTGCCTCTCCACTTTTGTTATTTTTTTATTTACTTTGTTTATTTTGTTATCTCGTTGGATTTTCGCTTGGAAGTTCAAGCCATTCGCGCCAAAATCAATTGTGAATTGATTCTTGATGTCAGCAAGTGTGGTTATACATGTGATTAATCCAATTCCTGGAAATTATTCAGCCTTGAATAATTTGAGTCTTGGATGATACCAAGTGATGATTCTACTGTGAAATTGTGATAACTTGTTTTTTTATCGTTTCAACCAAAATTGGAAGGTGCAAATTTTCGCAGCGTAAAAGGAATTTTTTTTGTTTTCCCTTTTCTATTTTCTATTGTAGCGTAAATGTGTGAACTGTATATCATGTTGATTGAATAGGGAGCTTTTTGCCTTTTGCGTGTTTTCCAAGTTTCGAATTATCATCTAGGGCCCGTTTGGTATGATGGAATTGGGTCCATGGAAATGGAAATGGAACCCAATTCCATCATACTTGCATGTTTGGTTGGATGGAAATAGAATTCAATTCCATTTCCATATCTACCAAAACTCACCTTTTTGAATTCCATCTCAAAACCTGTCTTTTGCAATTCCATCTCCACATTTCCAGTTTTGC
>JANTPZ010093814.1:0-11038 GCA_025593235.1 Vachellia pachyceras | reverse complement strand
TATTTGTCCATCTCCTATAATATATCCTAATACTTTTATTTTGGTTTTCATTAATTCAGTTTTCTTTGGAGAAATAATAATTCCTTTTTCTATAATTAATTCAATAAATTTTTCAACATCCCTTTTATGTTTTTCCATATCATTTTCATAGAAAATAATATCATCAATATATACTATATATTTTTCTTTTAATTCTGAAGTTAATCTAGAATAAATATGTTTTTGAAATATTCCTGGACTGTTATGAAATCCCATAGGTAAAACATTCCATTCATAAAGACTATAAGGTATGCTAAAAGTAGTATATTGTTTACTTTCATCAGTCAATTTAATTTGGAAAAATCCAGATTTACAATCAAATTTACTAAAATAAGTATATTGTTTTATTGTTTGTAGAAGTGTATGTCTATCTTGAATATGACTTTTATCTTTAATAGCTGCTTTATTTAAATTTCTGTAATCAATAACAAGTCTAGATTTTCCTCTAACTTGTTCTGAATGATTTCTGACTATAAATGCTGCACTACAATAAGGAGAAGTACTAGGTTGAATTAATTTATAGGATATATATTCATCAATATGTTGTAAAAAATCTTTTCTATCTTCTGGTGTAAATTTAAAAGGTTTCATTTCAATTTTAATATTATTCTTTTTTAAATATTCTTCTGGATATAATTTTATTTCAGCATATGGTTTTGATTTATGCCAATGTTGTAAAGGATTGTCACTATAATTTTCAATTATTAATCTCATTATTTTTTGTTCCCAAGTTTCTTCAATTAAATTTATTTGTATATTATTTGGTAAATATTGTATCTTTGTTTCTTTTCCTTATTTTTTGATAAAAGGAGTTTCCATTCTTGAATAAGGTTGTTTTATTCTAGTTGCAGTAGCTTTATGTCCACGGGGTGTTTTAAATAAAACTATTTTATCAAAAAGACAAAAAGGTATATATCTATCTATGAAATTTATTCCTAATATAATATATGGTTTTAAATCATTAAATTGGTAGGCTTTCTCTAAATTTAATTCATATTGTCCTATCTGTATTTTTTTTATTTTCTACTTTGTATTTTATTTGTTGTAATGTACTACTAAATCCTGAAATATTTATATTTTCTTAAATTACTTTCCATTCATTAGCTGGAAATACTGATTGTTTTATTATAGAGGTTTCAGCTCCTTTGTCTATCATAGCATGATATTTTCTACTCATATAATTTTCATAATTTATTTGTACTAAAATATAAGGTGCTTTTGCATTTCTTAATGTTATAATTTTATTAGTCATTTATTTTATACTCTTGAAATTAAATCTAGTGCTGGTTTCCACTCTCTTATAGTTTCTCATATTCTTGTATTAATTTTTCTCTATCTAATATTAATTGTCTTGTTCTTTCATCTAAATAATTCATATATAAGGCTTCATAATCATATCCTGCATGTAATAATTTTCTCATTTGTTTGTCTAATTCTTTTCTATGTTCTTTCAATTCTTTAGTTTGCCTTTTTATTTCTTCTATCATTTTTCTCATTCTTAATACATATCTTGCTATCCTATTCATGAGATATAATCAATTATCATTTTCTTCTTTAATTCTAAGTTTTGGTACATATTTTATTCTTATTTTATATTCTTTTAACTTCATTTTTTGTATTTGATTTTTATAAGGTAGATCAGCAATATTGTTATTATTATTTATTTGATTCAATTGCTTAATATGAGAATTTCTAAATATTTATCCTATTTTTTCTCTACTTACTACTGAATATTTTTCTTGATTTGACATTTAAAATTTTTCAAGTATTATTTGTTCTTTATTAGCTAAGGTTAGAATAATTTTATCTTCTAATATCTTATAAGGTTTATGTTTATCAAAAAATGATAATCCTAAAATATTAGTTGTAGAAGGTTTACAAGGAATACTTTCTATAGATTGATCTAACTTATTAAGTCTGATTATAATTGTTTCATTTTGTGCTATTAAGTCTGGTGTAACAAAAGTCATAGGTTCTGTAAGACATATTTCAAATAATTTTGTGATCCATTCATTCTCTAATAATATTTCTAACTTTATATAAGAATATTGTTTCTTTTTTAAATTATTAATCAAAATTTTTAAAGGGGGATTATTTTGTAAATATAGTGACCTTCTTCCTGGTACATTAGAATATTCAATTTTTGGTTCCGATTTATCTAATAACATTTTTTCATATAACCTAGTATTGTCTAATTCTAATTGTAAGGATTGAGGCATGGTTATTGGTATAGTATTTCTTGGGATAATATTAAGAATTGGTGTCATATGTTGAGGTATAATAGTTTTTCCAGCTTGAGATCTATATATTGTGTGATGATTTGTTAAAGTATAGGCTGTTGTAGCTTGAATACTTATAACTTTTCCTCCTGTTTCCATTAAATTTGGTTTTAATAATTCATGATAAATCATTATACTTTTTTGTATAAAGTTATCAATAAGACTTACAGTGAAATTTGGATAAATTTTAAAATTTATTTTTTGATATATTAAATTTCCTTGAATTACTCCTAAAGTTGCATCTTCTACTGAAGAAGTTATTCTATCATCTGTTATAAGTAAATTTATTGGAGTATCAATTCCTTCTCTAAAATATGCTTTAATTAGAATTTCTATAGCTCCTATATATAATTCTGTAATTTCTTTATTATTAGGTATTTTCCTAAGTTCCTCATTAATATATTCTCTACTGATTAATGGAATTCTAGTAGTTCCAATATTTTGATTTATATCAATAGGACATTTTGTCTTATTTAGTAATAAATATGTTCTTTTCGTTTTCTTATTTTTAAAAAAAGATTTAGTGACTTGTAATAAATTTTGTGGAAAAACTTCTTTAGTTGTAAGACTTAAA
Source organism: Vachellia pachyceras (assembly GCA_025593235.1). Taxonomy (NCBI): domain Eukaryota; kingdom Viridiplantae; phylum Streptophyta; class Magnoliopsida; order Fabales; family Fabaceae; genus Vachellia; species Vachellia pachyceras. Next base: position 8,146 of record JANTPZ010093814.1, on the reverse strand, counting down.
TCTTCCTTAATAACTTTTTGCCATTGATTTACGTCAAAAGGTGGACAAATATGTTGTTCAATTAATGGTAAAATAAAACTTTGTATGTGAGTTTGTTCAGAATTTTCTTGTTCATTATTTTCTTCATTTATCATCCAAATATCAAAATTTTCTAAGTTTTCTATTTCACTATCAGTTTCGAGTAAATACAATTCTTCAGGTTCACTTTCTGTAAAATATTCAAATGGTTCCAGTTCAGGAAAAGCTTCTAACAAATTAATTCTTTTATTTTGTTTATCTTTTTTAGGGCAGTTGGGGCTAATATGTCCTTCAGTTACACAAATATAACATTTACATGTTTTAATTCCTTTTTTAGGTTTATTTTTAGGTTGTTTTCTCCTTTTCTAATATTTTCTTTTCGAAATATATTTTTTAATATATGGTTTCTTTTCATTAATATTTTTTAAATTTTTAAATTTTGGATATTTCTTTCGTTTCTTATATTTCTTTCTATAATGAGGTATATTACATCCATAATGTCTTGGTCTTTCTAAGTCTGTACAATCTATACCAAAGTTTGTTCCTTTCTTTTTCATCTGTTTATATAATTTTATCTTTCTAGCTTCTGTACATATTTTATTAAGATAATCAAATAAAGCTCTTTTTCTATGTCCTAAAGTATCTACAAAACCTTGATTCATATGATGTTGTTTTATTACTACATTATTATAATGTTCTAATATATCTTGTCCTAAAGGATAAGGTAATTTTTTGGAAAAATAAGTCTAAATAATGTTGATCTTCTGTAGTATTTTGTTTATCTATTTTATAATAATAATTCTCAAATTCGTAAATATAAGCATTTAAATTTTCTTTATCTACTTTACATATACTTAAATTTATTATATTGTATTTATTTCTATTATTTCTCTCTCTTTGTGTTTGTTCTTGACTTCCTAAAATATAATCTCCAGAAAAATTATTTCTTAATACTATTTCAAAATTTTTAAGTATTTGTACTGCTTTATTTTGTGTAGATTCTGAAGCATCTACATCCATGGTGTATAAAGCATTTTTAGATTCTACAGGTAGTCTTTCATACTATTCTGCTGCATTTCCTATTAATGTTTGCCTTATATAAGTTCTTATAACAGATTGAGGTATAGTATGTTTTATTATAGAAATTAAAGTACTTCTAACCCATTCTTTTATACTTTCTGTAGGATTTTCATTGCAAGATAAGCTTAAAAGTCTTTGTTCTGCTGAATACACATTTCTTCTTATACTTTCTGGAATATCTAATTTTGGGCTATCTATATGTTTATAATAATATGGTTCGTGTTCTCTATAATAATTATATGCAAATTTATCTCCAATAGTTCCTAAATAATCATACCAATCATCTGTAGGTTGTTCTGGAGGATTTCTAACTTCAGAGGATTCGCCTGTTTCGGTAGTCATAAATAGTTCTTCATTTTCGTTTTCTATTATTAATTCTTTAAGTTGATTATTTATTTCTTGTTCTGATAATTCTGAATTATTCATTAATTCTTCTATTTGTTCATGTTGATTTAAATTTTCTGACGTTTCTATAGTAAAAACTGTTTTAGTCGCTGATTTATAAAGTCTTTTATTAAATGCTTGAAGCAAAGCTTGTTCATTAATTTTAGGTTCATCTATTAAATCTTTAGTGTCACTATTTACTTCTTCTTTTTTATATAATAATTCATTAAATCTTTTTAAGATTCTTAGTTCCATATTGTCTATCTTAGGTTCTAAACTATCTATCTTTTTATAAGTTTCTTGTATATTTTGATTTATAATTGTTAAATCTGTATTAAATGTTTGAACACTAGGATTTTGGCTTATATTATTCATGTTGTATATATTTCATCATTTTGTTCTTTTATTTCTATTTCTATTTTAGGTTTATATCCTAATATATCTAGTATTTTATTTATCTTTTGGTCTAATATATTGAGTTTTTCTTTAACATTTTCTAACTCATTTAAAATATATTGAATTTTACTATGTATAGGTTCACAATAAGAAAGAAAAGGATTTATGCTACGAGTATATCTAAATATGGTCCTAACTGTAGTTGATCTCTTAAATTTATTTTATTAAATTCAGGTTCTTTATGTTCTTCTTCTACTTTTTATTTGTGTCCTAATATATCAAAGAGTCTTTTTGAAGGTAGCTCTCCTATTTTCGAAATCATATATCCATTATTTCAATTAAGTTGGTTATGTTCACAAAGACAAGTATCACCTAAAGCAGTAAAAGGAATAAATTTTGCAGGTAAAAGTGTATTATTATTATGATATACAGAATTTTAAGGTAAATCATTAGCACATATATCGAAAATCTTTATTTCTACAGATAAAGGAAACATCATATAAAACAATTGGGTACTTCCTAAACATATAAAACATAAACTCATCTTTTTAAATCGAAGAGAATGCATAAAATGCAACACCTTGCTCTGATACCGATCTTTTGGCATGGCGGTGCCTATCTATTTTGCGGCTACGTCAGACAAACCAACGATGGACTTTAAAATGGAAGAAGGGCGGTGGTCCAAGTTTGCGGCTACGTCAGACAAACAGAACCCCACAATTTTCTTTCAACTTTTTAAATCGTTCTGTTTCTTTTTATTTCAGAAACATATGTTGGCCATGGTGAGGGCTGACTCATCTCATCTAAATCTTTTGTATAAAAAAATTGATTTATAATACTCGTAATAAATAAATATGACAACAATTACCAACCACAACAAGATCTAAAAAAAAAAGTGTTAATTCTTTGTAACGTCGCGAATCAAGATTGAAATTTCCTTTAAGAGATATGTTTATATTAAATATATGATAGTGTCTCAAACATGATTGACATAATTACGACATGTACATAAAAAAATTCACATTCTCTCATTCCACGTTTAAGGATATGTTTGGATTAGCGATATAAACTACTTTTCAACATGATTTACATTCTACGAGATGAGTATGTGGTAAAAATTCTGTTTCGGTTTGAATGAATATGCTTTTGTAACCTCATGCCAGTGGTGTTGGATATAGCCGAAATGATTAGTTTCTCACAAGTTACAATATGATAAAGTAGAGTTCAAAATCTCAACTTCAAGAATACCCAAAGTTAATACCTAATATTAACTTAAACATAATTGTTTCTAATAGAATATTTCATCGGATTAACCGAAGAAAATCATCTTACTTGTATTTCACCATTAATTAAAAAAATGAGTAATATTTGAGCAAATGAGTAATATGCTCTTAAACTTACATGCAGATAACTCAAATGAGAGATGAACAAAACTAATAATGAAGAGTTTATACACACATATATAAAACATAAAATTTTAGTGAGGTTCATTGTATGTAAAGTTTGAAAAATATATTTAGAGGTTATCTTTAAAATAAATTAAAGTTGATGACTCATGCAGGGTGGTACATGATTTATCTTAAATTCAATAAAAAAGATATAGGGAAATTTTATCTATGACTAATATAGAATGTTTAGTTTCTGAAATTTATACTCATTTTGATTTTACCCGGTCAAGTTTCAAATTTTAACTTTTGGTTTCTCAAATTTTATTCCATTTAAACCATCAATCTTTATAATTTAATTAAGAGTTGGACCATTTTACTTTTTGAGAAAGCAAAATTTATGATTTAAAACTTGAGGAACCAAATCAAAATAAGATAAATTTGAGAGAGAAAAGATTATATTAACCCTTATATCTAATTGAAATTAAATTTTAAAAATAGTTTCACAAAATAACATATGTGTTGTTGCATTTTTAATCCTATATCATTTCAGGAAGAAGAATGAGTATGTTGTTAAATAGTGTTAACAATTAACTATTACTATGCTATAATCACAAAATTAATTCGTGTAACAATTAGGTCCCTATTTGCATTAATATTATAAAAAGCACGTTTATACAAATTAATGTAAAACATATATCATATAGAGCTAATTTAGAATTTGTTTGGTTTCACTTTCCAAAATCTAAGTTTTGTTCAAGTACTCAGATTTTTTGGAAAAAGCTATTTTGGATACAAAACTCAGTTTAAAACTTGAGTTTTGAAAAAGTTATTTTCTTATTAAATCACAATTTCTCTCCTAATAAATTTTTTCTTTCCTACTTTTTCTTTCTCTATTTGATCTGTCTTAACTACTTTTTGCTTCGAAATCCGTAAAAACCAAAACTTCATAAATACAAGGCTCGTTTGGGAGCAATTATGCAAAACCTAGGTTACAAACTTAGGTTTGAAACTTAGGTTTTCTCTTTCCTACTTTTTCCTCTTTTCTCTTTCTTACTTTTTATCTCTTTCTTACTTTCCTCTTTCATATCCACTTTTTTGTCTCGGAATCCGTAAAAGCTATAACTTCCCAAACATAAATCACTTTTCAGATTCTGTGAAACCTAATTTTTACCTTGGATTCTGTGAAACCTAGGTTTCAAACCTAGTTTCCAAACAAGCCCACAATCATCTTTTCAAAACTTAGGTTTTACATCAGAATCCGTAAAAACTATTTTTCAAAATATAAATTTTACCTCGAAATTCGTAAAAACGATCACAATAGCCCACTAAATCTTAAACAGACACTACTGTATGATTATTTGACAACTACCTGATTAGCCCCAAAATATCCTCAAAAAGCAATAAAAGCAAACACAATCATGTGAAGCTGCAGAAAAAAAAAGTCAGCAAATCTACAAATCACCGAAGGCGGGCATAATCATGAGAACAATATTCCATTTTCAGATTGTGTTTTTTTCCTTTTTGTACAAAAAAAATCAAAATGAAAATTCTTCATCAACCCCATATCATATATAATCACGTAATTGTGTACAAACAAGACCCCTTCTACCTTCTAATCTAAACTAATTAACTAAACACAACATTCATAATAGCTTGTTTTTTCTCGCTCCGACTGAATATCCTGTCTCCGGCCACCGGGAAAAGCCATAAAATGCTTAATTAATTACCTTGATCTGCGCTTCGAATTCGCCGTCGGCTTTGATCTCCTCCGTTGACCCTTATCTCCGCCGGCCTTTCCAAACACGCCGCAAAACCCACAAGCCGAGAGCTTCGGAGACGGTGGTTCAGTAGCCGGAGGCACTTTTCCGGTGCGGTAGCCGCCGTTGGAGCGGCTTCTCTGGATGGTGTTGGATGATCCGACGGCTACCTTAAGCTCTTTAATCTCCGATGACTTGTGATGTTCTTGCTCTGGGTGATCATTATCTTCCTTCTGGTTCACTTTGTTCAATTCACCTGATAAGAGCTTGTCATCCCAAACAAGACCAGACGAACCTTGTCTTCTGAATGATACCTCAGATCTTTGAAGACCAGCCATGGCTTCTCTTTCTCTCTCTGGATCTTTCTATATCTAAGAAATACACACACACACGCCGCTGTGTGTATGTATGACTTCTGTAATTTATATTTATAATTATAATATATATGATATAATAAATTAATACTAATAACAGTAAGGAGGAAAATGTCATCTCCCTCCCAACCTAACCAGTGTCTTGAGAGATTAATTTTTCTCATGAACAAAATATTGGAGATAATTCTGTTTAATTAGGTTAAAACTGGTTTCATTTCCGGTTTGTATACCAATTTTCTGTTTTAAAAAATAAAATAAATTGCTTGAAATCGTGTTTTTGGTTACGTATTCTAAAAGAGGGTTGTTCTAAGAAAGGAATAAAAGGCTACAAGAAGTTTTTTTTAATGTTTTGTTACTCTTTGTTTATAGTTAGAAATTTGAGACATAAGAATTAGGTACTACGATGAGCGTTACATCATCTATATTCTTTTCCGATAATATTATGAGAGAGAGATTGGATCACAAAGAAAGGATAATTGAAATATTTATTGAAAAGGGAGATAAGTATTAATCTGGAAATGAAATTTAGTGCATGGGTTTGCTAAACACAGTTATTTTCTAATATTGCTGAAATATTTTAATAAGAGGAATGTGTAAAGTTATATCCTTATAAATTAAGGAAACTAATTATGTTAGTTCATAAATTAATATATAAAGTTAAATGAATCTAACGTACGGTTGTAACATTTTAACTGAGAAGTATATTAATTATTTTAATAAATATCACTTTCAAGTATCTTTTCAATGTCTATAAATATCATCGCGGTCACTCCAACATAGATCATTTTTTTTCCTCAATTCAGAAAACCATGTTCCTTCGGATTAGGAATATATGTTCCCTCTTCACAGTTTAAACTTTAATTTTTGAGTAATATTAAACCATTCTACCCCAAATTCTTATTTATCATATTTTTCCCCACAATCAATGGATATATTGGGTGTAACCCACCAAGGGTGAATTGACACATTTTCTAAGGTAAACATAAAGTAAATTATTTAAATATGTTTTTTAAATGACTATTCGAATACATATTTTAAAATTTTCTGTTTTCTAATCTTATTCTGTAAAATTGTTTTAAGAAAATAAAAATAGATTATAGTATCGATGAAGCCGTAGATTGTAGATAAAAAGGCGTGGTTTGATTAAAATAAATCTCACACACACTCGATATATATGATTAAAATACTAAATGATTTGAAACATTACAAAAAATAAAGCGTTAAATAGTTTATAAAATTATATTTGATGTTTAAAATCAATTTGCTGCTGAGACTCGAACCTTTTTTTAGCTTGAAAATTTAATTCAAAATAAAAATATAAGGGGGAAATGAGGCTAACTTTCATCCATATAATACTATTTATAAATCACTCTTTTAACATGTTTCAATAATTAACTTTTCAACTTTATACATATTTAAGATAATTTATACTCTTTAAAAAAAGTCAACACTATTTATATGAAAAATTTAATAAAATTGTATATAAATAGATAAAAAAAATTCCTTTTCTGTAGTAAATAGGATAAGAAGAGTAGTAGTTGATATCTGTGAGAGCTACGCATTTCATGGCATGACATAAGATGATTGACACATATATATGAAACCACTATGATAATAATATTCATTCATGGTTGGCAGTCACTTCATATGTTCAATTTTCTGATTATTATAAAATATACTTTTGTATATATTTTATTATAAAAAAATTTGTATACGTAAGAATATTGAATTAAAAAATTGTGAAGAAAAGCATTAATTGTGGGGGATAATGATCAAAACCAGGTAATCTAATCTGGACTTTTCTATCACTTATCATAATTAAAGCCTCAATCATACTTCTCTCCAGCCACCCATTCTATTATTCAACCAAAGCAACGTCACATTACGCAAATGTTGCCAACCCAACATATATATATATATATATATGAATGCGTGTGTATAAAATTCATTCAAAATTCAACTAAGAAACGAAATCATGATTCTGAATTTTCAAGTTATGGTTTTGAATTCGAACAATTTGACTTTTATCAAAGTTCATTATAAATTGTACCAAGAAAATTCATTATGATACACACACACATATATATATCACTTGTATAAAGATAATTCCAACAAATTAAAGACTAGAGAGGAAAAATTGTTGGATGCTTGCTTAATGATAGGTTTTATAATTATATTGTCACAAAAACGCATATCTTTTATTCAAGTTTAATCTAACTAACTAATATGTTCAACAAGTTTTACTTAATTGAAATCCTTATAATATCGATAAACCCACGATCTATAAGATTAAATCCCACCAACATATAACTAATTATACGCCCTATCTTAATATATATATATATATATTACGGATATGTACACACACATATGTTCTATGCCATTAAAAACTGAAAGATATAAAATAGAATTCCATAAATGACATTTATGTGAATTAGTTGAATATTTTTGAAAGTCAATGGTGATAGTGATGATGATATGGATGTGAAGCTGTGAACGCGTAAGAGGGTTAGGTCGAACACGAAATGGTGCACTTTGATATTTTGTGGCCCTATCATCATTAATGCATCCATGTCCCTACCTTTGTTGGACGTTCTGCTTATTATAAGTATTGAGTGTATAAATATACACACACTCTACTTCTCCAATTTTTTTAAAGGGAAATTTACTGTTGAGTCCCACATAAGGGACTTATTTATCAAATGGTCCCAAGTTTTAAAATATTTATCAAATGGTCCCAGAGGTGTTG
>JANTPZ010093812.1:0-10045 GCA_025593235.1 Vachellia pachyceras | reverse complement strand
TTTGTTGGAAGTTAAATTTAATTTTAAATATAACATCTCAATCCATTTTATCTTTTAAATTTATAATGGTTACTCTCAAAGTACTCTTGCTAATTGAATATGCTAAGAGAATTTTCATTCAGAAATAATTATGATTAAATGGGATATTTTATTTAATATATACAAATTAATTATTTTGTTCTTGTACCATATCAAGAATAGGATGGATTATTAAAGTTGATAGGATGGACTGAAAGAGCTGTCACCACCTTCACAATAATAGTCATGCTATGTTGCATGCAGGACAAATGGACGGTGCTTTATGATGAGGGCCACTTTGGTGCAATGGCGTTGAAACCTGCTTCACGCCTATTTTTGCCATTTTGCTGCTTTGTTCTGTCAACTAAAGTCGCAGAAAGCTAAAGGAACGGACAATAGCCATACCATTGTTTTTAGGAACCGGTACGTGAGAAGCACCCCGTCCCCATCACTCCCTGCACACACGCGCATATATATATATATATATATTAATAATTAATATAATTATAATAATTAATATATTTAAAATATATTTATATAATATAGTTATATATTTAATATTTTAAATTTATTCTATTTTATTTATTTTTTATTTATAAATTATTGAATTTTTAAATATTTTCATAATAATTAAAAAAATTCTAGCATCTCCATTCTGCAAGCAGATAAATACTTGAGATACAATTATATAGTGATTAATCATACAACAGTAGCATCTTCAAATACCTTCCGCTTCCTCTGAAACTGTGAAATTTGCTCGCCATGAATAACCATCTGGTCAAATGGAATTAACATGCTGCCAATTTGTGTTGCAGGATAAGCTCCAGTATGAGAGTCAGCAGACACATCAACAAACATGTTTTTTCATGGAATTTTATCATTCTGTCTAGAAGCAGAAGATAAAAGATAATTCTGCTTGCCTTGCTGAGCCAAAAGATCTAACCCCAGCACCAGATTCTGATGTCCATATCCATAAAAAATAAATAAAATAGAATAAATTTAAAATATTAAATATATTATATAAATATATTTTAAATATATTTATTATTATAATTATATTAATTATTAATATATATATATATATATCTATGCGTGTGTGTGTGGAGAGTGATGGGGACGGGTTGTTTCTCGAAGCACCCAAACCGGTTCCTTGTTTTTATGATTATATTATCGTGGATGATCTTGATGATCTCCAAAAATGGACATTTACGGTTTATTATTAATTAAAAATTACTTTTTTCTCTCTCTTGGATCATTATAACTTTACTTTTGATTAACCAATTATCTTTTACCACTCGTTGATCGAAAACAACAGGTTTATTTTTGTGCCTTGGTTACGTCCATTCACTAGAATTAATCAAACAGGAGATAGTAATTCTGTTCCGATCATCCAAAATTAGGATGGGAATACGGGTCAACCCGCGGATTACAGGCAGGTCCGCATGGGTTGGTGGGCTGGGTGGACCAGTCCGTCAGTTGGCATTCCCAACCCGTCAGCCCGCCAACTTTTTCATTTTAATTTTTTTATAAAAATAATTTTTTTATAAGATTGTATATTTTCATAATTCTCTTTATAATCTTATCAATAAGTGTTTAATAATTTCCTAAAAATAAAATTTAATATTAATTTTTCCTTTGTAAAAAATATTGGGATTGAAAAAAGCAAAAAAAATATATAAATTTTTTTAACAAAATAAAAATAAAAAAGCGGCTCAAGTTGCCACTTTGACGGGCTTGCTTTTGCCAGCCCAAGCCTGACAATTTTGGCGAGCTGGCGGGTTTGACCCGCGGATCCAACCCACATTCTCATCCCTACCCAAAATTACTACTATATATATTTTGTTCTTAATTATTTAAGAGAATATCAGTGGTTCCACTTAATGAAGAAATTCAATTCAATCGAATTATATAGCGTAGCCACCATAAGAAAAACAAGAACTTAATGAATAGAAACAAAAGAAATTTCCAAATTTCTATATTATGGGTAGGTCCCTTCGGTTGCTTGCTTCAAGCGAGCAAACTAGTATCCCAGTTCTTAGTTCACTCATAAAACAAGAAAATGGCAGCAGCGAAGTCTTCTCTTCCAGCAACAAACTATGTTCCAATTTACTTCATGCTCCCAGTAAGTTATCACACTGGTAAATTAATTCTTCTTCCTAACTTGAATTTGTTCCATACTTCAGCTCGGAGTTGTTACAGTTGAGAATGTGTTGGAAGACCCAGAAACGCTGAAGAAGCAGCTACAGGAGCTACGTGAAGCTGGGGTTGATGGTGGGTCATGGTTGATGTGTGGTGGGGGATAATAGAGCTAAAGGGACCTAAGCAATATGAGTGGAGAGCTTGTTTCAACTGGTCCAAGATTGTGGCTTGAAACTGCAAGCCATCATGTCGTTTCACCTATGCGGACTTAATGTAGGAGATGTGGTCAACATCCGTATTCCCCAGTGGGTTCTTGACATTGGAGAATCGAACCCTGACATCTTCTATACCAATCGCTCTGGCACCAGGAGCCAATAAAATATCTCACTAATGGTGTTCACAACGAGCCTCTCTTCCATGGACGAACCGCCATTCAGGTGATCAACTTATCTTTCTTTACTTTATAGTAACTCTGATGTTACGTTTGGTACCATGGAAGTGAGCCTATGGAATTGGAATTGAGGTGGGAGGTGAAAATTTAATTTGTTTGGCAAATGGGAAGTCACTTCCATCAAATGTGAGAAGTGATAATTTTCAACTCCTCCATAGGAACTGAGATCACTTCCATAGAATCCAAACATGTGGACCATTATCTCCCAATCTCTGGCGACGAGTGATGACAGATGGTGGCGACGAACGCGAACCCCACCCTGATCTCTGGAGATGAACACGACCCCAACCCCGATCTTTGGCGACGAACGCGACCCCGACCCTCAATCTTGGCGACGAATGGACCCCCACAATGGCGACAAACCAGTGGTTGGAGTTGCTGCTGATTGTGGGGGGAGGGGAAGAATTTTTTTGGGGAAGAAGAGAAATTTTTTTGTTGTGAAGGGTATATTAGTCTTTCACATTATAAATATAGTTATTAAATTAAAATAATACCCCACTTCTTTTATCATACCAAAGATACTTTTAATCTCGCTTCCAGTTCCACTCCTAATTCCATCGAAATCAATTATACGTACCAAACGGGGCATGAATATTGTTGCTGAAACGGAAAGAGAAGAACCACATAATTAGATCTGAATGTTAAAATCTCACCGTTCACATAGTTCAATCTGCATTATTATATCACTTATCTACAGAAAATGTTGTGAACGACCATATTGAACAAGAATGTGGGAGGTTTAGCTTCGATCGCATTCCTTACTCCAAATGAAGCTTACTGAATCAGCTGCATCTCTCGTGCATTTGCTTTTATACAGATATACAGTGACCAAATGAAGAGTTTCAGGGAAAATATGTCAGATTTTTTGGACTCTGGACTCATCATAGACATTGAAATCGGACTTGGGCCAGCAGGAGATCTCAGATATCCCTCTTATCCACAAAACCAAGTTGGGTTTTTCCTGGTATTGAATAATTTCAGGTAAGTTTGTTACTTTAGAACATTGAACTAGGGGCTAGGGCCAGGTGAATGGCTTGTGGTACTTAAAGCATCATATTTCTTAACTATATTATGCAGTGATAAGACAAATGCCTGAAAGCAGATTTCAAGAAGGCGGCAGCATCCGCTGTGTTGGGGTTTAAGTGGTAGACCCTTGAAGTGTTTGACAGAAAGCTTGAATAAAGAAGAAGGAACTTCAATGAAAGGAAACTTTTATTTGAAACCGAAGAGATGAAATACACTAACTTTCGTATTTCTCTCACACACTCAAGTTTCTCATTTACACACTTTGCCTTATTCTTTCAACTCACTCAATTCACCTCAAACTCACCCACATACCACATATTTATACTCTCCCACCTCCTTAATGAACGGTGGAGATCATCTTAATCCTATGGGTTACATTTTGCATCCAGAAAATTATATACAAACCTAAAAATATCATACATGTTCTAGATCTTTCTACATTATTCTAGAATGACTAATCTCCATAAGCTACTATAACACTTCATAAATTTTTGTAATCTTTCAGAACCTTCCAGAGGCTTCTACAACACTCCAGAACCTTCCAAGGGCTTCCACAATATTCCAGAACCTTCCAGAGGCTTCCACAGTATTTTAGAACTTTCTAGAATATTCTAGAGCCTTCCATGATATTTCCGAAAAGAGAGAGAGTTGTTGATTATTTAATTCGCTGGACATCCTGAATGGGAACTGCCAGATAATGCAGGGGAGTACAATGATGTCCCAGAACCAACTGAGTTCTTTAAATCAGATGGCACATACCTCACTGAGAAAGGGAAGTTTTTCTTGACTTGGTTTTCTAACAGATTGCTGGAACATGCTGATCAGATCCTTGATGAAGCCAACAAAGCTTTTCTTGGCTGTAAACTCGCATTAGCAATAAAAGTATATATACTCATGATGCATCAGATTTTGACAGTGTCTTGGCTTGCATTCATTTATATATATATGCATTATACAGATCAATTAACCTTTTAACCATAACACAGGTCTTAGGAATACAATGGTGGTGCAAAGCTCAAAGTCATGCTGCTGAGCTCTCCACTGGATACTATAACCTAGATGATAGAGAGGGGTATCGTCCGATAGCGCGGAAGCTGTCTTGTCATAATGTTATTTTGGACTTTACGTGTCTTAAGATGAGGGATTCAGAACAGAGCTCTGATGCCAAAAGTGGACCTGAGGAACTTGTTCAACAGGTAAATGCATCACAAGTTTTCTTCAGTTTAGTACCTCCAATCTACTTTTTGGACATGATGTCATATTCAAATGGTTTGTATATGGCAATGCTTGAACTAAAAAAAGGTAAATCTTTTAGCAGATCTTTAATGGAGGTTGGAGAGAAGATGAAGTTGCTGGAGAAAATGCAATTTCAAGGTATGATGCAACAGGGTACAACCAGATCCTCCCGAATGCTAGACCAAATGGTGTCAATAAAGTGGCCCTCCAAAACTGAAAATGTATGGAGTAACGTGCCTGGGTCTATCCGATGATCTTCTTGAAGAATCAATTTTCAAAGTATTCAGAAAATTTTTTGTAAAGATGCATGCTGATCTGGTGAGTAGTTTGTTTCTCATACGTACACATGCTATTATCACAATGGTCTTGACATTGCTCTTTACTGCAGTAATTAAAAGCCAGTCCGCCTTCTTCTGATAACTCTCTTCCTCAAAATTGCAGGATTACATAAGAGGAACCTCAAAAGTATGGTCACCAATTAACTCCATTGGAGCGATCAAAACCAAAGATTCCTATTGAAGTTCTTCTTGAAGCAACCAAACCAATGCCGCCATTCCCATGGGATTAAGAAACAGATATGAAAGTTGATGGTTGACTTGCCAACGGGATGCAAAAGACCACCACTTTACCCTTTTATCTAGTATATGAATAAGATATGGGGTGTACAATCCCAGAAATAATGACACTATGCGTGGAACTTGGAGATATCTGTTGGTTGAATTACGAATAAGAAGTGTTATCAAACTATTGAATAAAGAGTCTGAGTACTCATACTTGGAGTTGCTTAGTGTTTTATTGAACCTCCAAATTTACTATCTCCAAAATGAAGCCAAACGATATCTTGCTTGCTAATCTCTCAACTCCTAAGCTCAATGATAATTTTAATTAATAAGAGCAAAAGAAAGTGACAACTTCAGCCATGACCCCAAAATGTCTTTCTCTTCCGCTTCTCCCTCTTCAATCGTAGGGAGCTAAACTGTCGTCTCGCAGCCAAGCTTCATGTTATACTTCCTCTGGTCTTTTTATTTTACCAAATTACTTCAGATAAAAAAATCTATATTATTGGCAAAACAAAAAATCGAAGTACTACTAACAATACTTGAGGGCTGATCCTCAAATTCATTTTAGAATTCTTCAATCTTCAACGCAATTTAAGTAAAAAAAGGTTACCAAAAAATCAAATTCAATCTTCAACAAAATTTAAAAAGAGAAAAAAAGCTACTGATAAGCTAAATTTATTCTATTTAAAATGTTTAGTTTAAGGTTTTAATTCTTGATATTTTCTTGTTCTTTTTTTGGGGGTGTGGGACCATATATCATCACGGATATTCGTTTATGGGCCCAAAATATGGCAAAGAGGACTTGGGCTGGAGATCAGCTCGGCCTAGGGTTTTTTCAACAAGAGGTTTTCCGCTTTAAAGTTCCCAAACCCTACGTGTCAAAGTTTGCAGCTTTTTCTTTCCCCTCGTCACTGCAGAAGCACTTGGCGTCTTCGTCTGTTGGCTCCGTCGTTATGGCTCCAAAGCGTCTTCTAGAAGACCCACCTCCTGCTTCTTCTTCGGAAGATGAAGAAACTGAGGACGACGCAGCCGAAGAAGATGAAGAAAACGGGGATTCCGAAGGACTGGAAGAAGAAGCCGATGAAGATAGCCATCAGAATAAGAAGCCAAAGCCTAACGAGAGCCCCATCACCAAATCTCTAAAAGCTTCACGAGACCAATCTTCGTCGGGTTCTGGTGATGAATCCGGATCCGAAACAGAGTCCGACGATTCGCTGCCCTCGCCATCCGCTTCCGCCTTCACCATCAAACCTATTGCGTCCAAACCAATGAAAGATCCCGCACAGCCCCAGAAAAATTCAGCTAGCCGTAAGTTGCCTGTGTCGCCAGCGAAGACTGGCACCGGCAGGGACAAGCGCTCCAGGGAGAGCGATGATGCTGAAAGAAAAGAGTCAAAGAAAAATAAGGTATCTAGTAGTCAAGATGAAGACCTGAAAAAGGTGTCAGGTGCCCAACGCCTTTGGAGTGAAGACGACGAGGTTGCGGTTTTGAAGGGTATGATCGAATACCAATCCGAGAAAGGGGCTAACCCGTGGGCTGATATGGAGGCGTTTCTCGGATTCATTAAGGAAAATCTTCACGTCGATGTGTCAAAGGACCAATTGAAGAGCAAAATCAAGAGGTTGAAACAGAAATACCAAAGCACTGCAGAAAAGGGTAAAAATGGTGAACCTCCTGTTCTCGGCAAGTCACATGACTACAAAATTTTCGATCTATCAAAGAAAATTTGGGGAGCTTCCGTGACAAACGGGGTGGACGATAGTGCTAAGAAAAAGAGAAGGCCAACTCAGAGTCAGAGCGAACCCAAGACTTCTGCTGCAGCATCTCCGAATGGTGAGATTAAAGCTGAACTAGCAAGCCCTAGTTCATCGTTATTTGATGCTTTACTGGCACAAGGGAGGGTTTTGTCGATACCGGATGGTGCTGCAAATGTTATGAAGGAAGCTCTGCCATTGATAGGGAGTGAGAAGGCCAAGGAATTGGAAAGCAAGTGGAGGAAGTTGCAAGAAGATGAATGCAAATTGTTTTTGAAGAAAGTCGAGTTGATTCGTGATTCTGCTAAAGTGATGTTAGAAGCGATGAAACCGTCCATGTCTTAGTGTTCTAGCCATGATAAGGTAAATCATATCTTCATGTGAAATACATTTTTTGCCGTCATAGGACTTTTACGGGGAAACTATGGTGGGATTTTAGTCAATCCCATTGTTTTTGTTCCTTCCAGTCTCTGCTTTTGATGTACGTTGATCTAACGAATATCATGTTTAAATTTTTGGAAATACCATGAACATGTTTAAAATGGCTGAAATGAATTTCATAACTTAATTTGTGAAAGCTGGGGATGTTTTCGTCGGCTGAACGGCGAGGAGCTTTTTCCAACTTTCAAGTACACTAGATGCATCTCTCCCTTCATCATACGAAGCTGGAGGCAAGACACACTGATCATGACTTGTTTAACCAATGAATATTACTAGATTATTTTGGATTTTATGTTATGCAAATATGACATCAATAAAATGTAGGCAGCTGATCAGATTAAAAACACATACACGCGCACACAAGCTATTTGAGAGAAGTGAAAATTGAGGTTGAGATTGCTTAGAGGGTGTGCTCAGACAATAATAGAAGAGCATATTGATCGAATAATGGACATTCATTTGATAATTTCCTCCTTTATCCCTTTCTAAACGTAGAAACAGCTTTCATTTTAGTTCTCTGCAATGCATAATGCCTGGCTTGTTCAAGGTGTTAAACTTGCTGTTTTTGTCTTCAAATGATCGGGGAGGAAGGGGACTCGGAATTCAATGTTATACCCAAATTACCACAACTATATTGTGAGTTGAAGGCAAGAGCAGAAATTGTAAATGATGATCAACGTTGATGGGCAGCCTTTCCTCATTGCATTGCGAAAGGATATTAGTGATAAGACTAGATTTCCCTTGGATACTTTTGACCCATCAACTATGTAAGAGATGTAACAACAAAATTATGTCAATATAAGGCGAGATTACAAAGCCAACTTAATGTTTAAGGAATTAATTGCTAAAGTAACATAAAGGAGGAAAAGGATCTAAAAAAGGTGACTGGGATTGTAGCCACTAGAAAGTCTCAACTTAACAAGCAAGTAATAAGAAAACAACGGAGGCAGTGGCGGAAATGTAATAAGCAACAGAGAGGAAGGCATGAACAAAACACAGTATCCCACCGATGGACAGGAAATGATGATGCGACAGCCCACACGAGCCATCTCGCTTGTTGTTTGACATCGTCCCTATGACCAGCATCGATAATCCAACGGCTAATACCACCCTGATTCATTCACAAAACCAAATCACACCTTAGTCATCACCCACCGCCACAATCTCTAAAGAAGAATATATCGAAGCTTGAGATAGAATGACATACCAGGTTAAGATTAGGGATGCTACAGAGAGTTGCCTTTTTTGGGGAGCCTTTTGGAGCTCTTCTTGAGAACACACACAGTTACAGCCATTTATCAAATTCACTATCACATGAGCTAACCCCAAAAGCAGTGCAGCGCCTAAACCCAACACGAAAGCTTTATGACTTGGGTTCCTACACTCAAATATCCACAACCTCACGTGCTTCACCTGTTTGTTCACACAAGAACTAATGAACATTCAACTGTTTAATTCTGAATTAAGCTAGTTGAGCCAATACAACAGCAAGCCTTAGCCACCTTGTATATCCATATCTGCGTACCTTATTTTGTGCAATCTCAGCCTCGATACCAAGAATTCCAGCTGCGATGTCCAAGACCACGATCAAAAGACACAGAAAAATTCCTCCTGAACTAGCCATTTATGAGAATAGGTTTGAAGATGAGAGAAGAGTGAGAAAAACAGATGGTGGAGGGGCTATATATAAAGAGTATAGAATGGAAGTGGAAGGAGATGAATTAAATGGAAAAAAAGGGGAAAAGCTTTTTTTCGTCATTAGTCTCAACTTTTATTTGCTTTTGTGCTTCATCTTTCCTTTTTTTTTAATGCGTTGTTGGAATTTTACGATAGGGATGAAGAAAAGCAGGGTATAAACCAGCTCATCGAATAGCTTGACTGTGGTGTGTAAACATATTATTAATTGGTAATTAAGTGATTTATTCATTCCTTTGAGTTTCAAGGTGGAGTGGTAAATCATTAGTTCTTTAAGCATGCTATGCCAATAATAACTGTACTGTGAAATGTAACTGCATCTTTTAAACTCTTCTTTCTATTTATTAATTACAAGAATGCTTTGAACTTGACATGAAGCATAGATAAATGGTAAGGAATATGTACCCTCGTGAAAGTAGAGTATGAATTACAGTTAAATTGTAATTTATTTCTGCTTTACATGCAATATGTACAAGGAAGGATGGGGCACGTGAACGAAGACATGAACAAGGAAGGCAAGAATAAAATTAGTCGAGAGTTGTCTGTCTGCCGCAAGCTAAATGCAGAAAGATATATGAAAAAGGTTGAAGCTCATCGCACGTCTATCCTTTAGGCTCAACAAGATTCATGTCGAGAGATGCTCACTTTTGCAGGATCGATCGGCAGGTGACAACTAAGGTGAAATCCAGAGCCTTTATCAAAGCCTGATGTTCCCATTTGATTAT
>JANTPZ010093811.1:0-13124 GCA_025593235.1 Vachellia pachyceras | reverse complement strand
ACTATGAAGGCTTCGATGATGCCGATGATATGAAGAAGTGTTTGGAGAAGTTCTTTGCTCCCTATCGTGGGGCTAATTAGAGAGACATCAGATAAAGACCAGAGATCAGTCATCGCTCTTTATGATTTGCTTTCTGTTATGCTTTCAAAACTCCTATATATATGTGAGTGTCTGTTTGTTGTTATGTTGTTAATTCAATAAATTGCTTCAGAACTGATAGTACTTGTGTTTGTTTGTTTGGTTTGTTGTTTGTGTTGCAGTTGTTTGTGGTACTTGTTAAATTAATGTTAATAGTTGGTTTATATTTATTCGCCCTGTTTTGTGGGATTCTATGGAATCTTCTTTTATCATCGACGGTTGACATTTTCTGATCTGTTTTGATAGTTTGGAATCATTCTCTCTCTCTCTCTCTCTCTCTCTCTCTCTCGGCCAAATTCTCTACGTCACTCTTTCATCTTCTCATTATATACATAATTTAAATGCTTTATTTGCTAGACTTTTTTAAGAAAATTATTGATGGAAGTCATCAAATTACATAGAAAAAAGAGGTTAATACAATATTTGGTTATTCAAATTTAAGATCAGCAGTTTTGATCTTTTAAAGGGTAAAATGATTTAAATTTTATTAAATTATAAAGGTCAATGCTTCAAATAAAATGAAATTAAAGGGATCAAAACTATTGATTTTAAATTTTAGAGGCCAAAACGAAAATGAGGGTAAACTTGACAGATAAAGATTGTATTAACCCTATAAACAAATTTTATTTTTCATTCAATTTATTTGATATATTTAACATTTTAGACAATTTTAATTAGAATATGTCCTTTCATTATTTTTCTCTTTCCATGCAAATTCTGTGCACTTTGTTTGGCGCCGCCGCAGTTACAAATGGAAGGCGGATTCGACACCATTTGGCACAAGCATGGAATTAGGAACATGAATAGAACAATATATAAGTTTGTTTTCCTAGAAGTAGTATGCATGGGCTTTTTAAATTCTTATGAGAGTAACACCAACAATAATTACTGTTTGTAATAATTTCTTATTTTATGTAATTGTGTGTGACTAGGTCAATTTTCTCTTAGCTCAAGCAAAATGTTTGTTTTTTTCTTGGCAATGATAAGAGTTCATAGGTTAAGTGGGTCGATTCTATTAGATATCTTATTTATCATTCAATTATTAAGAGTCACATGTTGAATAAGAATTAAATCATTTGTTTTTATTTTCCATGTAATTTTATTTTTTAAAAAAGGGGTTATTAATTGTAGTTAGTTTATTATTAGGAAGATTTGATCTATCTTTTAGATATTTTGAATCATCTTAATAATCCGTTCATGGTGGTTCTAAGTTTTTTGTTTTTATTTTAAAATGCAATTTTGAAAACGTGTTGGATTAAATGGGGTTGTGTTAGTTTTTAATATTATTTCAAAACAGATTTTACCCAGATTTAAAAACCACAAAAATGTTTTAAGATTTTAATTTTGTTTTAGAAATTTATTACCTTCCCAACAATTTTTCTCCTTTCCTCTTTAAACTCTCTCACTCAACTATCGTAACACCAATTTGCTTTAAAAAATTTAGGAGGAAGATGATTCAAAATTAAAGCAAAAGTCATAATCTCTCAATTGTAATAGCATCCATTGTTGTGTTGTGTTTTATTCCAAACATTCACAGCCTTCCCACCGTCGCTTTCCATCGTCAAATGGAGCTTTATCGCCCATCCCGAAAAGCAACACCTGCAACTACAACAACATCAATAACAATTCAAGCTTCAATTTTGCCGTTGCAATCGATGAATATATACCCCCAAACCCTAAAAACTTTGAATTTCCCCAAAATTGTTGTTTCACCCGCCATTATCGTTGCAACTATATTTCCATGGAATATTGGAAAGTCGGCGGAGGTGATGTTCTCTCGCTGGGCAACCAAGAGGCTTTGCAAGTTCTCGCTAAAGAAGAAATTGGGGCAGTTTATTTTGGGGATATCGACCTAGACCAGTTGGATGTTCAAGTTGAGTTATAAGTGCTATCGATTAAATAATTCACGGCGTTTTATGAGATATTGTGGAGATTCCAAATCACCGGCAGCTTCTATATCAGGCAATCAAAGAGAATATTGCTCCTTCATCAATAATTCACATCTTTCTTTGTTTTGTCAACCATGGACAACCTATATGTACACATACTCATGATTAGCTTAACATGATTTGTTTTTTCTTATGTATTTATCATCCAAAAGATTTTCAATTAACATTGCTTGGAAGTCAACAAAAGAAACTAAAACTTCTTTATATGGTTTGTACTCTGTAGTATTTATATTAATGATTTCATTATTATTTTAAGGTTCGTAGATGTGTGTGAGCGGACAAATTTCTCCTAAATATAGAAGATTTACCAATCCAATAATATATGGTTTGGTTCGATTTCCATTTTTATTACCAAAATATTAATTTGATTTGATTGTTGAGAGCCGTATCGAGCATAGAAATGTCATGAACTTGAAAGAAATTATAGAAATGTTATATTTTTTAATTCAATAATTAAAGGATGAACTATATTTTTAGTCCTTTGTATTTGCGTCAGGTTTTACTTTAATCTTTTAAGTTTAAAAAATGCACTTTTAGTCCCTCAAACTTAATGATGTTAATCTCTCATAACGAAAATTACTAACTCATCAAACTTAACGCTGTTATTTTAGATACTTTTTTTATTTTACACAATTTAAAATATCAAATTTATTATATTATTAAATTATAATTAAAATGTGAGTATGCTTTGTCAACGTTTTATTACATAGTTATAGATTAAATTTGATGAGTTAGCATTTTTAGTTAAGAGAAACTAACGGCGTTAAGTTTTGAGGGACTGAAAGTGCACTTTTGAAACTTAAAGGACTAAAATGAAACCTGACGTAGTGCTCGTTTGGGAACTCCGTTGGAAAAATAGATTTTGCAGATTTCGAGGCATTTTGGGAATTTCGAGATGGTTTTACAGATTTTAAGATGGTTTTTATGGATTTCAAGATGGTTTTTACAGATTTCGAGATGGTTTTGTCTCGGCTTACGTGCACCGTTTGGGAAAATGGCTTCCCAAACAGGCACGTAAACATAAAGGACTAAAAGTATACTTTAGCATAATTAAACTTCTACTGATTTCTAATTCTATATACGAATTTAATTTAATCCCTTAATTTTAAAAATAATTTTTTATTCCTCTAATTTTAATGTTAATAATCTCATTAAAAATGGTGAATGTGCAATTTTAAGAGGGATACAATTTATGCTTAGATATTGATTCAAGCATTTTTTTATACTTTAAAGTTAAAATATTCCTACTAAAAACTCAATCCAAAAATTTTTTAAAAAAAAATTTCAATACCACAGGTAAATAAGAAAATCTGATATTTTTTCTTTCCACGTAATATCTGAAGACGATTTTAAAATATTAGATTATATAAAGGATATTGTTCATTCTTTCCTTATAAAAACTGATTTTTCCCTTTTAATTTTATTTACTTTTTATTTTTGGAATGAATTTTTAGGAGGATTGTTTTAATTTTAAAATATAAAAATAATTGGATGTGCATTGAAGCATATTTTATTAAGGGAGATTTCTATACATTTACAAAATAGAGACAAGGTTTCTGTAATTTAAGTCAAACAAAAGGGTGGTTAATGTATTGTAATCTAAATTGTAAATTAAAAACTTATAATTTAATTTGACTCAAAAATGGAAAAATATAAAAGTAAAGGAAAACTAATTTCAAAGGACATACTTATTTTTAAAGCATTATCATTAAAAAATACAAAAAAAGATTAAAACTGATAATTGAAAAGATTATTAGGGATCCTTTAAATATCGGTGACGGATCCATTTACAAATATTCTCATTTAATGTAAGATTTTTTTTTTCCAAATCACGCTCCTCGTAAATTATAAAGCCATCAAATGTTTGAAAAGATTGAGATCCTGGCTTTATGTGCTAGTCATAAAATTAAGTTAAAGAAAGTCGGTTGTAAATTAGTTTTAAAATTGAGAAAATCAAATTTAACTTTTCCAAAATTTATAAGTTTTGAAAATTTGACAAGGGCATTTCCGTCCATTTATCTTTTTCAAAAATAAAGAACGCTTTGATTTTTCCAAAAGAGTTGAGGTTAAGAAGTTGACATTACATAGATGTCTCAATCTAAACATTATGCTTGTTTGGCAATATTTAACTTATACCCAAAAGTACGTTCAACAGTGTTTTTTTGTAAAATAAGATAAATATACTTCTCTACCGCGTTACCAAACGGACACAATGTTACCGGCTTCCGGCCAATGCTCCCAACTTAATTTGGTTTGGTCAATACATGTCTGATTCAAGTGAAAAAAATTGTGGTATCAGAGTCTTAATCATATTAAGATTTTGACTTTGATGGTGAGTTTGGTATCAAACTATGCACGAGTTCAAATATTTTCCACACTTTGCACACATTGACGGGTATACATAGAAAAAATCACTTTCAGACTTGCCATGTTAATTTTTTAAAAAAAAACTGTTATTGATAGAAAAAATCACTTTCAGAGTTGCCATGTTAATTTTTTTAAAAAAATTATTGATATTATAAAAAAAATTACTGTCTTTTTTTATATTGAAATTTTTATTATTTATCATTATGTATAGTGTAGAATTTAACTGAAAATAATTAAGAATATATAATAACTGATTTAAAAGCCATAATGAACATTGTTAGTTTGAAATGGTTGGGGAAAGGAGCAAGAGCCTAATGAAATTGGTGATGGCATGGTGTCCCTGTTCAAGTACTGCTCCTCCCTCTCAACAAATAAGATTAGAATCAGAAGTTTCCACAACAGTAGAAATTAGAGTGAAACCTTAATGGGGGCAAAATAGGAGAACTCAGATTTTTATGAAGTATCCAATCACCTAATTTTTTTTTTTGGAGTCGGTAAAGAACTTATTACCTAAATACATCCTTATATTTTTTTATGATTTTGATAAAATTATTTAGATTTTTTCTCTATTTTTTAAGAAAACTTTTTATCATAAATTGTTCCAAAATACTAGCTTAGCTTGTACAGGACGAAATATTTTTTATTTATACTCGATTTTAAACTTTTACTTGTAAAAAACTCTTCATGTACACTTTCTTTGAGCAAATCATACTGATTCAGTGATTCCATGATTTTTGTTTAAAAGAAATACATTAATATTTTTCATTATTTTCCTCAAGCGTATAGTGACTTCTCTTTAAATAAAAATGTTGCGTTGTAATTTAGTTTAATTTGAAATACAGGACATTGATATATATATTTATATGTATAAATACATGTTTTTAACTAATACCCTCGTGTGTTTTATAAACAGACAACTAAAAATATAAAATTAAATCAAAGCATATATTTGAAATAGAAAAGGATTTTTTTCAATTTTTGGAAAACTTAGAAAAACAATGCATATTTCTTTTGTTTTAAAACTAAAATGTCACTTGTAGGATTAAGTGGGGGGGTTTGAGTTTTTGCTAGAGATATGCATCTATTTAGTACCTATGATTGTACTACTTAAAATTGAGGTTTGTTGTGCGCGTGCATATATATATATATATATATATATATCTCAAATTATTCTTTACTCATCAACCAAGTCATGTTGAGTTGCTCTAAAATTATAGACTAAAGGCAATACTAGATGCATGAAATCTCAGAGAGGAAGAGGACTCGTTACTTGTTGAACACTCAAATAATATACAATCAAATTCCAAGTATAAGATCTACTTTGTACATGAGTTTACTGGAACAACACCTCGTTTAACTGCATAACCGAACAAATTGGCGTGACCAAACAATCCTCCTTGTGCAGTCAGCTCCTTGATCAATTCATCAAAACACAGTCCACTGGGAATCCTTCCATTTTCATCCATCAAAACCAAAGTTGAGACTGCTTCTTCTGTCCTTCCTCTAGCACAAAGTGCTTGGATCATCACTTCATGTGTCCTCTGGTCTACTATTACTGTTGAATCTCTCTCGGTCATTTTCTCAAACACGTGGCGTGCATCTTCAAGCATACCTTTTTCTTTCTTTGACTCCCTACACAACCTTCTCACCAGAGTCCCCATCATCCTCACATCCACTTCAAACCCAAGTCTCTCCATTTCCTTATAGATCTTCAAAGCTTCCCTAATCTCATTCCATTTCAATAGCCCATGAAACAAAGTGGCATAGCTTATATAATCAGGGACACAATTCTTCTTCTTCATTAGTTTCAGAACAGAGATGCCCTCCAATGGCCTCCCTTCCCTGGAATACCCTTGAAACAGAGTGTTGAAAGTGATTACATTTGGTTTTAGGCCTATCAATTCCTCAGCTTCGTTGAGTAATTCCCTGGCTTCATCAGATCTTCCCACTTTACACAAGCCATCCATGACACAAGTGTATGAGTAAATATCGGGCTTCAAAGGGATCTTCATCTCCTTCATGTTCATCAACATCTCATACGCTGCTTCCACCTTCCCAACGTAACAGAGTCCCTTTAACAAGCAGTTGTATATCTGAACTGTGGGTTTTGTCCCGATTCGGTTCATGAGGTCGAAGATTTCTAAAGCCTTCTTCATCCTCCCCTTTTTGCAGAAGGACTTTATGAGAATCGTTAGTGTCTCAACATCTGGCTTAAATCCATTTTCCAACATCGAATTTAGAACTCGCTGAGCTTCATCCAGATCAGTTTCCCAATTTTTACTGCTGGAGGTTAGAAACCTAATCCTATTTTCTAGACTTTTTGACAGAGCGTCCTCAATCCCCGGTTCGGCGTTATAGCAGCTAATTTCATCAAGACTCAAACCATGCTTGACTGTAATTTGCTTAGCTGCTCGGATGGTGATAATGTGTCCACCGGAATTGCTTCCGCTATTAAAATTGAAGAGAAGTGGGCTGTTTGATGCAGCAGATTGGAGAGGAGATTGAAAAACCCGAGCGGGAACAAGAAATTGAGAAGCCATAAGTGGAAACAAGAAGAAAATCGAAGATAAATTTAATTCCTCTAATCCAGAACAATGAATGAATCGGCAAACTCAATTTACATTATGCCCACTGCAAAGAAGACAAAAGATAGAACAACCGAACAATAATACACAGATCAAAAGTGAAGAGATCTGCTGAAAGCCTTCAGAGTCAGCGGGTGTCGTTTTGCACCCTGAACTTGCCGTTTGGATGGATCATCGTTGCTAATCTTGGAGTTAAAGCCAAGAATGGGGCCGATGAGCTTCTTGAGGAAACGGTGGAAGCGAGGCCCGGAACGACGTCGTTGCTTCCCATGGTGATGCGCTGACGATGGATCATCTGGTTGTGATGAGAGGCTGAAACTGCGAGCCTGCATGGCTCGGTTCAGGTGCGCCTCGAACCACATCCTCTCGAACCGGTCCAGGAGGTTGCTGTGTTCATCACCGAATGGTGTCTTGTGTTCAACCATTGGAGCAGCTTCAACTTGTTGCTTTCTAATGCATCGATTGGTCATATATGAATAACGAAAAGTGTTGGCTCTTTGCAGAGGCAAATGAACAGAGACTACAACATTAGGTGGAGGTAGTTAATTTGAGCCACCAACTTTGCTACCAAATTTGTACCCTGCAAACTCAAAAGCTCTCAATTATCCAATCCTTCAAAGATTATTATTTAACGACATGACATCATTTACAATAAGATAAAAATAGATTGAGAAAATTATTTCGTTTTATGAAAAAATACGATTCAACGTGTTTTTAATTTTTCCAAACGAAATGTTAAATAAGCATAATATATAATGAAATATATGGAAAACGATTTATACTTTATGTTTTTTTTTTCGGATTATCCTTTTATTTTATGCTTTTCTTCCAATTTTAAATCCTATTTCGGAACAGGTTTCCTCAGTATTGTTGATGAATTTTATCACACATCAATAATATCGTTTGGCACTTTTCAAATTCTTTCTTTTATCATTTTCCCTGGCTTAGTGCTTGTTTGAGCCCTAATGAAGCACGTAAGTCGAGATAAATCATTTCAAAATTCGTAAAAATAATATCGAAATTCATAAAAATTATCGTGAAATATGTAAAACCATCTAAAAATCCGTAAATTCTTTTCTCCCAACAGAGTTTAAGTGCATTTTTTATTAATGTACTTGTGTGGTTGTTTGGATTTATTTAAGGTAAGTACGCTTACACAAGTCCGAATAATTTTTTTACATATTTATCTCATTACAAATGGTAAAGAGCCCGTTTAGGAATGCGGTGGAGAAGTACTTTTATATAAACTAGAGGTAAATATATGAAGGAGATTATCTCGTTTTACTGAAAAATACTATTGAATGGATTTTTGAACTTCTCAAAAGTGTTGACAAACATGACCAAAATCACAATAAAAAAGTCAGATTGAGGTTTGAAATCCCCAAACAGCAAGAGTGAGTTTGCTCAGCTTTTTCTTTTTCTTTTTTTTTAAAGGCTTACGAAGATACGATACTTATTTATAAATAATGGACATGTTTGGCAACCTGTTAGCAGGTCCAAAATTACGAGAAGCCCGATTCCATTTATGTTCATTTACATTGTTTTATATAAAGTATAAACAATGATTTGATTCTGTTTGAAAATCTAATACACCTTTTTCTATTTTTAACTTTAATTAATTATATATTTTTATATATTTTTTCCACACATTTTCCCTAATATTTTTTCTTACGTTTTCTTATCATACCTATTATCTTCATCTATAAGTAAAAAGAAACATTAATCTCTTGCACTTTCATTACATTTAACTAATTTTAACTAACAACTCATTTTGAATTATTTAAGTAGTTGATATTTATAAAAAGAAACCAGACATAATACTTAAATAAATCACTTTATAGTTTATGAAGGATTCAAATTGTGAATCCAATTAATTTCTCTGCATATATACATGTATTGGGTAAATTACGTTGTTCATTGCTAGCAAACAATATAATTTTATATAAATGCTAGTGATATTTAAATTTTTATAAGAGTGTGAGTTTGATTTCCAATAATAATGTGAAGAATATGTTGTTGATGGGTAATTTACAAGCATTAATTTTTTTTTGCCTAAATTTTGTATGTTCAAAATGAACGATAGATATTGTTGTAAATATACTTAATTAAAAATCTAAAATGCAAATGGAAATAAACATAATGACTCATTTGGTTGAGCTTATGGAGAGTTTAAACGCATGTTCAACAGTGTTTTTTTTTAAAACGAGACAATTCCTTTCATATATTTACCTCAACTTACGTAAAGGTACTTCTCTACCGCTTTCCCAAATGGGCAAAATATTTTTGAAATTCATTGGGAAAATGATTTTACGCAAGCCAAGGTAAATATGCCAGAGAAATTTTATCTGAACTTATGTGTAACGTATTTTTAACACGATAAACAAATAAGCACATGGATGTTTGGGCATAATGTTGTCGACGGGGCTAAGCATGATTTTGTCTCCACAAAGAAACGCAAAGAGGTGGGATTGCATATTGCAGGATTAATCATTAATACAACTTATAATTAGTATATTGTATATATTGGTGCTGCATTTGATTACCCTTGTAGCATACTTCTGCATCAATCTTCATCTCAGTTCATTCCACTTTAATATTTTTTTATAGTCATTATCATCACTTTCCTGTTTGTAAAATATTACTTTTTTCCAGTATCTAGGATACAAATAACATAATTATGTAAATTAAAAATTTGGTTGAAATTGGTAGCAAGCAATAACTATGGAAAGACGTATTTAATTTTTTTTTAAATAGCCTTGTTCATAACGTAAGAAAAAGTGAATACAGGGAAAGAGGGGTGGGAGAAATAATCAATACTCCATCCAATCTAGGATAAAAATCACTTTTTAAAAATACATGTAAATCTTTAATGCAGGTCATTTGAAGAATAATTAATATTTATATGTTAGTTTCACCTCGATAATTAATGCTTAAAGCATATTTAATGAGTAAACTACTACTTTTTAATTCCAGTGCAATGATTAAAAGTGACTTATATTATAGACTATGAAGCGAACACGTGATTGATGAAAGTTAGTTGAGGGCACAAGTTTAAATACTGGGAAAATCACTTATACATATAATCATATAAATGTGTGCACATAAATATAATCATTTTGCCCCTCAAGGAATTAGTTTACAAAAATGGTTTGAGGGACACTCTTTGATTAAATTATAAGATAATTTAAATTTAAGACATCATTCAAATATATCTTTTATATATAGAATCATATCGTCTGGAAAAAAAAATTACATGAAGGGTACACACATGTGTGCATGGTTTGAATGTGTTGTACACACATGGCAGGCACACATAATAATGATCAAAGTAGATGTGTAGTGGTATCATTATTTGTCATGTAAATGAGTGAAGAAGCAAAGGAACAAGGAAGGGTTGGTCAAAAAAAAAAAAAAAGGAACAAGGAAGGGATTAAAAAGTGTGGTGTGTGATGCTTGGATCTTTGAATTGAAATAAAAAGTTTATGCTTTTAAGGACCCCTCCTTCTGATCAATTCTCATTATATATGTCCCACCATTATCATCTCTCATATTTATCATAACCCATCTTTTTTTTTTAATTTTTCTATTTTAAAAAATTTACTTCACCTACAAGCCTTCATTATTCCCCTATCCATCAAGTCATTTATTTTATAAAAGTCATTATTTCCCCTATCTCACCCGATTTTTATATGTATTGATCAAAAGGATTTATTATATTTAGAAAATAGTGATATTATGCAAAATTTTATACATATAAAGTACCAGTGCTTTAATTCAAATCTTTCTCACAAATAAAATTCATAAACATGGACTTTTAACTTGTTTTCCTTGCTTTAATTTTTTTTTTGAAACCCAATATGAATTTATTAAATTTCATCAAAACCTCACAAACCATTTACTTTTGCTTTTTTCTTAAAATAGAATATAATTTACTCATATACTAATTTACTATCTATTCACCAATTATTTATGGATTCTTTAACAAGTCAACTTGTGTTGCTTATATCTTGTGAATGGCAGTACTTTTCAAATGGTGTAGTTTGACCTTTTGAATCTACCTGTTTGGGTTATTAAGTGATTTCAATTAGTTTATGCAATTTTCCCTCAGTTTTGTTCAAATTCCTCATACTTCTATTTTTCTATGCTTCTCTTTTATTTATTTTTTAAATAAACACGCCCTCCCTGAAAAAATAGTGGCCAGAAAAATTTAGAAATTGTACAATTTACTTTTTAGTTTTAACGAAACTAAAATTGTGTGCAATAATTTTTGCTTCATTTTCGTCCAGTGAAGATTACCCTAATAAAATCAAATATTATTAATTTCAAGCTAAAAAGTATCAATAATGCAAGAGAGTGCTTTTTAACTTTTCCTTTTCTGCTCACCACCCTTTTGCTACATGATTTATATTTTGTAATCATGAGCAATGGTTTTATATTTTGATCTTGTGTCAGCCTTGTTTCCCACTTCTTTTGGTTTATTCAAAATCTCTTCTCAAAGTTCAGTTATTACTTCCATAGAAGAAAAAAAAAAGAATCACTTTCTTTTTCCCCATGGCATTGAAAAGTGATTGAATTTGAATGCATCAGTCATTCAAACCAAAAGTGGTGAAGAAAAATCCAGTAATTTACTGTGTGAGCTGAACAAGTTTAAAAGGAAAAAAAGTAAAAAAAAATAATATATAAAAAAAGCACATAAACTCAAACAAGAAAGCAAGATCTTGAGGATAATTAATAGGGCTGAAACATTTTTTGCCTGTATAGCTTTTAGACTTAGAGCAAGCAAACTGGATATGTTCTTCACGTATTTTTTTTCCTCTGCAATATATGTTGTTTTTCTCAAACTCTACAAACTTACATTTCATTTGATTCCCTCTTGTCCTTCTGAAGGGCAATGTATCAACTCTAATATGTTGACCACTTCAGCCATGTCTGGACGGTTTGATGGCACTTGTGATGCACAGATTAATCCTAATTTTATCACAGGAATTGCTTCTTCTGCAGCAAAATTTCCCAGAAGCCTTGGATCAATGCACTGATCCACGTTTCCTTCCTCCAATGCTCCTCTCACCATGTCACACAGGACAATCACATCATCCTCCATATACTCCACGGGTCTTTTTCCGGTCACTACTTCCAGAACTAGGATCCCGAACCCATATAGATCACATTTCTCAGTTATCTTTACCGTGCGGCAAGCAAACTCGGGCGCCATGTATCCAAGTGCGCTTTGAATTTTGCTGCTTAAGACACAATGGTCTAGCATTGGCAATAGCCTCACCAAGCCAAAGTCTCCTATTTTTGGCTCACCAGAACAGTCAATAAGAACATTAGTTGATTTCAGATTGTAGTGAATTATGTTCATTTGGTGCAAATGGGCCAACCCTTTCGCCATGCCAAGAACAATCTTGAACCTTTGTTGCCACGACAGAATGTCTTTTGTGTTTTCATCATGTAAAAGCTTATGTAAACTTCCTCTGGATAGGTACTCATAGATCAAAAGCTGCAAGGATGATGTCCAGTAGTAACCTTCAAGTGCCACAAGATTCTGGTGCCTCATCTTCCCAAGTGTCTTCACTTCCCTCTCGAAGTCTTCTTGGGACTTGACCAGACTAGAGACTGTGAGCTTCTTGATTGCAACAGAACGCCCGTCTCGAAGAATAGTTCGATAAACAACTCCAAATCCACCACGACCAATCTCATTGTCTTTATTGAGAAGGTTATGAGCCCCATCTACAAATTCAGCATCTCCAGTGAACATTACAAGTTTGCCATAGTTTGGATCATTTTGGGGTGAATAACTATAGTCTTCACCACCACCGGATAATGCAAATGCTGCAGCAGAACGCGACATTGAATGACGTGCGTGTATATTTAGCAGTGTAATAGCCACCACGCCAATGGTGATAAAAGCAGCAGCTCCAATAGCAATAAGGGCAGAGATACTGAGAATGACCTTCTTATGACGACGGTTTTGAGAGGAAGGGCCCGAATTCGAGCCGGAAGAGTTTGGGTTAAGGACAATCGGTTTGGGATGAACGGATGGGCAGGAGTGATTGACAATGGAACCACATAACAATGGATTGGC
>JANTPZ010093809.1:0-11133 GCA_025593235.1 Vachellia pachyceras | reverse complement strand
CCTCCGATATAACCTACCGCCGGGTCCAAAACCATGGCCTGTCATCGGAAACCTCAACCTCATAGGCCCTCTTCCTCACTCCTCCTTAAGTGCACTCTCCCGAAAATATGGAGGCATAATGCATCTCAAGTTAGGCTTCAAAGGCTTCGTCATCGTATCCTCCGCCAACGCAGCCAAAGCCTTCCTCAAAACTAACGGCAAAACATTCTCGGCGCGACCAAAAACCACCGCCGGAAAGTACGCAGGCTACAATTACTCCGACATTCTCTGGGCCCCCTACGGCCCGCACTGGCGCCAAGCACGCAAGACATGCTTCACACAACTATTCTCTCAGAAAAGCATACAATCCACTGAGTATATCAGAATGGAAGAGATGAGAAGGATGTTGAACGAGCTTTTAATTTCTTCGGGCACGACCATATTACTGAAAGATTACCTTTATGCTTTAAACCTAAACATTATAAGCCGCATCGTGCTGGGGAAGAAGTACGTGGAGAAGGGTCAGAGTGGTGGCTTTGTGAGCTGGGAGGAGTTCAGAAAACTGATGGATGAGTTTGTCTTGGTAAATACTGGGGTTGCGAATATTGGAGATCTTATCCCTTGTCTCAATTTCTTGGACTTGCAGGGTTATGCGAAGAGAACAAAGGATTTTAGTGTGAAGTTTGATAGGTTCCTGGAACATGCGTTGAATGAACACGAAGAACGAAGAAAAGGGGTTGAGAATTATGTGGCAAAAGGCATGGTGGATGTGCTTTTAAAGCTTGCCGAAGATCCCACTCTCGAGGTCAAGCTTCAAAGGTACAGACTGGGCACATTTTATTGCGTAGTTTAAACACAGACTGGGCACATTTTATTGAAGATTTTTGGAAAAATCTAAAATTACTTTAATTGTTTTTAAGAGTATATTTAATTGCTTTTAATATATTTTATTATGATTGAAAATGTTGTTGTACATTTTGCAAATTCAATGCGCTTTTAAGTGGTTTTATTTAAATGCTTTCAATAACAAAGATGAAACTGATTTCTCCATAATGTTGATTAAATACAAGCAATTAAATTGGTAATTATGTAGTTTTTAATGTCCATATATGCCCACATTATTTTTTCTTTTGAATGGATTTCAATGCCAACATTTGAAACGGATGGTAATCATGATTGCAAATGGGTTTAAGGAAATTAAACTGATCATTATGAGATTTTAAGCTTGCCCAAGTCTTATGAAGTCCATGGCCTATATAAAGAGTTCAAATGAAAGGTTTTGAGATCCGGCTCTTGAGCTTTCGAGCACTATTCCTTCCTCCTCTAATTTCCTGCCTTGCTGAGTTCTATAATACCTTCCGCTAGTTCTGTATCCTTGCAGGAAGAATCTGTTTAATCCTGGGGAGTGCCGCAACTTACTTGCCGGTAGTTGCGGAATAGCTCTTAAGGACAGTGTCCTCGGACGCGACTCGGATTAACCATTTGTTTGCAGGTGTTGCTGCCACCAGGATGAGTACAACTTTGTAGAGAAGCTGGAAGATTCACTGCTAATTATGTGCCGTATACAACAGCATATTCATAGACAGATTGCATATACTCATACACATATCCATGTATGTATCTACAAAGATTTGCAGAGAGAAGGTGCAAAATCACAAAATAAATTTTTGCAACTTTTTACGGGTTCCTCAAATGAAATTTTTGCTGAGCGTTTTTTTTAGTTTTCCTTTTGTTTATTTATTTCTGGGGGTTTCAAAGAGGACAAAACAACTTGAGAAAATGATTTCCTGGCCAGGCATGCACATAGAACTTAACCAGTAAAAAAACAAGAAGAAAGCCCGCACGCAATATTATTTTTTACGATGTTTTTTCAAAAAATTACTACCGAAAATTTTAAAAAAATCACCCCTAGCCAGACAAGTGATAAAAAAGGGAACGTTATATTCAAGTTCTAAATAAAAGAATTAATGAATAAAATGTCTCAAAGATTCACAAAATTATCATAAGGTCCCAGGAGTAGATACTGAGATTGTTATTGAAGACTAATAAGGTTGTTAATGACAACCTCAACAACTACTACTGGGACCTTATGGTAATTTTATGAATCTTTAAGACTTTTTATTCATTAATTCTCTTATTTTGAACTTAATTGCAAATTTCCATAAAAAAAATATCCCATATGAGATCGTTACAAGTTAAAAGAATATTAAGTTTACAATCATAAATTCAAAATAAATTTTGATCTCCATTCCAAGCATTTTGGGGAACAAAATTTAGGTTGTGTTTGGTTCAACCCGGAGGAGGTAAGGGAAGTTTAATTAAAGAGATGTAAGAGTGGGTGAGGAGAGGTTATAAACTTTATTTGGTTGGAAGGAAAGAAAGGTGGGAAGAGGTTGCTTGTTTGGTTCAGAAGATTAGGGGAGCTAATAATAAATTAATATTTGTATCCACTACTAGAAAATCTCGTTTTAGAGACGATTTTGAAATTCCTCTCTAAATAGCTAATTAATGAGGAATTTAGCAAGGAATAGTAAATTCCTCTCTAATGTCCAAATTAGCAAGAAAAATTAGCGACGACTTGGATATTCTTCTCTAAAACACTCAATTAGCGAGGAATTTAACGAGGAATGTTGTATTCCTCTCTAATTTTTCAAATTAGCGACGACTTGGATATTCCTCTCTAAAATGCCTAATTAGCGAGGAGTTTAGCGAGGAATATTATATTCCTCTCTAATTTTTCAAATTAGCAAGGAAAATTAGCGATGACATGGATATTCCTCTCTAAATTACTCAATTAGGAAGAAATTTAACGAGGAAAATTATATTCCTCTCTAATTTTTCAAATTAGTGAGGAAATTTTTTAATGTAATATTGAGTTACTCAAATTCATTTTTAGCATTAAATTTTGGAGGGATAAAAGAGTTAATATATTTTTTCAATTTCATTTAAATTTTGGAGGGCTTTCCCTCTTTTTTTTATTTTAATTTTCTGAAATGTGTAACTATACATTGGAGGGAAGACCACATTCCCTCCTATTTTTTTTTTTCCAAGTGTTTGAAATGTGGGGTACATTTTGAAGGGAGGGAAAATACATGGATCATTTTCGCTTCCTAAGCTCAGCCGACCACTTTCCAAAATCTCTAACCCTAACGCACAGTCCCTCGCTTGGCCACTCTGAAAACCGACGACGCCATCTGAAACCCGACGACTCCATCTGAAGTGCCTCGCTCGACCACTCCGCCTAGTCATCGTCTCTCGCTTGGCCGCTTCGTCTGTGTTGCTGTCAAATCTGTGTTGCGTCTTCATCTTCATTACCGCCTGTGTAGCTGAAATTTTCACTATGTGCGTCTTTGTCTTCATCTCCGTGGGTCGTGAACTCATCATCGTCGTCTTCGCAGGACAGGTAACTCTGTGGGTTGTCAATTGATTTTTTGGTTAGATACCAGTTTGATTTTAATACAAGTAAACGTAAGTCATACTGGAGTAGATAGAGAAGATCCAAGTAAACGTAAATCTTAATAACAAGTTTTCGTATCAGAGAAGTACAATCACCCATCATACAAATGCAATCACCGAGGAAAGAAACAGTGGAAGCGAGGGTGGGGCAACAAAATCAAACAGAAGATTCTTCTGTCCCTCTTGTTTATCTCTCCTCATGTTGAGTTTATTCAATTAGGAAGGCATCTTTTTTGCTTTTGCTGCTCATTAACTGCCATCTCTTTTTCTCTTCCAATGGCAATGTTCCCATAATTCGCTCTTCATTGATTTTGTCCAAAACCCTTTCATATTTTGAACTCCTTAAAACAGGGGTAGAGTCTTTCAAGTATTGCCCTGTTACTTGAGAGGTTCAGAAATGAAGGAAAACAAAAACAGGGGTTCAAGAAAGAACCGCAGAATACAGAGCCAAGAGATTTCAGTTTTCTTTTTTCTTTTCTCTTTTGCCATGAATACAGACGTATCTTCAATCTATTACCATAAGGCTTGAGTAAATGAGAGCCAAAAGGCATGATTCGGAACAGTGGATGCATCATCGTTTGCTGCCATCAGAGTTGAGAGAGCGAGTTAGACGTTATGATCAATATAAGTGGTTAGCAACACGCGGTGTGGATGAAGAAAGTTTGGTTCAGACACTTCCAAAGGATCTTAGTAGAGATATTAAGCTTCACCTGTGTCTGGCTCTAGTGAGAAGGGTATGATGTGAATCCCTTGAAAAAATTAACTGAAAAAGGAGTGACTCATTTTTTTTCCCACAATTTTCAACAATGCACTCATTTATTTTTATTCATCTTCTAAAAAATCTCAATCGGCTCTTATGTAAAAAATTGGTTATAGTATTAATTTCCTTTGAACTTAAATATTTATTTTTATTTTCAATATATTTTTTTCAAAAAATAATTTATTCGTCTCCAATAAAAGATGTAATTATCAAAGAGTTTCAAAACAAATAAACAGCATCTAATGGCAAGTTTTGATATAAAAAATGATAACAAATTTCGTACTACTAAATTGTTATTGAAACTTTCCTTTTCGGACCAAAAATTGAAACCTTTTATTAGATCTCAATAATTGTGCCTCTATTTATGACCATGTATCTTGTTATCATTGTTCTTACCAAACATAGATATTTTTGTATTATAGAAGTTTAGAAACGTTTGGATTGAGATATGAGGATGAGAGCACAATGGGCTCCACGCATAGCCGGCCATTTTGGCTCTTTGCTAAAGTCGTGTGGGAGCTAGGTGGAATGCTCGCTCGCTGCTATCATTATTGAGTGTTTCTCCATATGTCTCCATTTCGATATAAAGTACTTTTACTTAAATTAATGTAAATATGTGAAGTTGATTATCTCGTTTTATAAAAAAATACAGTTGAACATGTATTTGGTGAGTGCAGAAGTATTGCCAAATACTCCCTCTGTTTAATTTAGTTGTTGATGAATCAATATTTGAATCCGACTTGTAAAGATGTTAATACTTAGTAACCAACATGATCTCATATAGAATTGTCTTTAGTTTGAGGATAGATATGCTTAGAAAAAAGCTCCATTTATAATGTATTTACATTACAAACGAGACTTATAATTACGATAACAAAGGGTATTCCATGCATATTCAAAATAAAAAAGATTTAAAAAACCAATAGAAAGAAAGGTTAGCATCTCACAACGTGGTGAGCAAAATTTAAAATTATGGCTCTAAGAGTATGTCCACATTTGTCTTTTAGAATATATGTGCAGATCAAAAAAATATGAACTGATTTAGAAGAATCAAATAAAAATAAATTAGTTCAAAATACATTTATGAATAATAAAGATAATATAATATTTATTGCATAATACTTAGTTTAAGCAAAAAAATCCAATTCTTATTTAATCCACTGGAAGTTTTGTATTGATCATACGCCTGCTTGGCTCAGTGTTTGTAGGGTTCAAACACACGTTCAACAGTATTTTTCGTCAAACGAGATGATTTCCTTTACATATTTATCTCGATTTACATAAAAATACTTCTCTACCGCATTTCCAAACGGATGTTATAGAATAAACGAAGTCTTGTTCAAACTAGTTTGCACGCCATGAGTGGCATCATCCCTAACTTCTATGAACTAGACATTTAAAAAATATTAATACTTATAAATATATATATATATATATATAGACACATTAGGGTCACAGTTATGTCTACGGTGAATATTACGTTGATTTCTTTTTCTTTGAATATTAATTATGAGGTGACTTGTTAATAAATCCTACGACGCAATTTAATTTACCTTCAAAACTAAGGGATCAATTAAGTTTGCGTAACAAAAAAAACAAATATAGAAATTGAGTTGGTATAATGCAACAATTGTGTTAGATTCGTCCCCTGCAGATATTTCATTATGTTGTGTGATCAATATTTAATCAAAGCAACGCTTTGAAAAGGATTCAGATTCAATTAGCAGTGCTCAAGTCTTAATCAGACAATTATTATTATTATTATTATTATTATTATTATTATTATTATTATTATTATTAGTACTTCTACTACCACCCAATTTTTTCGTCATTCCATGGACCATCATTTTCGTTCAGCCCTGCCAGTAAGCAAGTGGATTATTATTGCTGTTTATTATATTTTAATTAACACTCTTATACTTTTTTTTAAAAAAAACTCTAAGAGGAGAAGACCAAATTTAAGAAAATAAATGCCTTGTGATTTGTGAATCATGAAATCTCAATTTAAAGTTTAAGGGCCAGTTTAAATTAGTAGTATAAACTACTTTTCTAACGTGATTTATGAGGTATGTATGTGATGGAAGTTTTATCTCAATACACTAGAATGTATTTTTATAACACTATAGGAAATAGTACCTAAATAACACATATTATAGACTACTATACCATATTAATGGAAACTATTTACTTTTACAGGAAAGCAAATTTTATCTCTGAAATAATTAACCATTGGTACTCCGCCAGCAAGATGTTCATTGAAGTGATAAGCAGTCTTAGAGGAGATAAACAAGAACATAAATTTAAATTTTGAGAAGTACATTGGTGTACATTTACCGGAAAAGCTAGTTGAAAATATTAGGTCCGTTTGGGAAAGTAGTAGAAAATTACTTTTACGTAAGTCGAGGTAAAAATGTGAAGAAGATTATCTCGTTTTACGGAAAAACACTGTTGAATGTGCTTTAGGGTGAGAGTTGAGTGTTTCCAAACGGATCCATTTTAAACTCTAAGTCTAGAAAAGATAAATTCAGAGTGATCCCGGACTCTCTTGATTGAATTCTTACCTACTACACGAACATCACTGTTAACTACCAAAACATGACTATAAAATGACAAAACCAAAAGGAAACTGCATGATTACCTAATAAGATAAAGGTTAAAGTATACTTTTAGTCATTTATATTTGCGTTAGGTTTCATTTTAGTCCTTTAAGTTTGAAAAATGCAGTTTCAGTTCCTCAAATTTAACGCCGTTAGTTTCTCTTAACGAATGTGATAATAATTAATCGAATCAAAGTGTTGAAGTAAATTAATTGTTTGGTGACATCCTACCAAATTAATTAAAATAGCGGTCCAAGAGATTCTTAATGAACCCCACACTGTATCATCTGTTGCCTTTGGTTGCGTTTGGTGAGCCATGAAAACAACACTACACACACACTCACTCACCTGCCCAAGTTGAATTAACCACTTCTTTAATTAGCCTCTAAAAATATAAAATATCGATAACTAATTTTCTTTTTCAATATTGCTGCCGTTTTCTAGTTATGTTCTTCATCTTTTTTATATTGTTTCTTATGCATGTTAGTTCTGAGGGTACGTTTGGTTCAGGAAATTGAGAGAAAATTGGAAGGTCAGATTTGTGTTGGTGTGATGGAAGCTCACTCCAATAATCTTCATTCTCTAGGAAATAATAAAACATTATTTTGATCATTTTGGTTTGATGAATCCATTCTGGTCATTTTTTTATCTCTTTTATTTTCATTCTTTTTTATATATCTCGCACCAAACATCACTTATATATATTTCTTTTTCTTTCCTTTTTCAAGCATATATTAAATATAAGACAAAATTCTACATTTAATCCTGTGACTTCATACAAAGTTTTAAATTAGCTCCTTAATTTTATCAAGTATTTTTCAATAACCATACAACCTTAACGATGATCATTTATTTCAATCACTATTACTTAAGAAAATAAACTTAATACACCAGCATTATACTTGAGAATATTTTGTCAATATTTAAAATTTCAATATTAGTATTCTCTTTTAATAAAATAAGAACATTAGGATTAGAAAATTAGAAGACAAAAACTTCATAAAATTAAGAGATCAAAATATAATTTCAATTGCATTAAAATTAGAAGACACTAAACATTATTTTTTTTCTCAATATTCATTTTCATTTCATTAAAAATCTTTCCAATATATCAATTTTGTAACACCTCAACTTGAATAGTCCATAGTGAGATGTGAATGACGAAATGAAAATCAAACAATGTGAATCTCAATAAGAAAAAACACAATGACGAATTTTTCCTTACTTTAATCCACACACGAAAAGGAAGGGTAACTAATAATGATTCCAAGAAATATAATCCAAAGTCATGTGACATAATTTAAAAACTAGAAAGAAGAAGAATTTTGATCACACACGGCACAAGTCAACGGTACATGTCAATGGCTGATTTGGCCCGTTTCTGTCTTCTACATTTAACTCATTGTAGCCATTTTTTTCAACTCAACTTTTTGTGACTTTCTAACTAAATGCTTTTGTTAATTTGTGACCCTTAATTTGATTGATTTCTTCATCCCTAAGCCATAATTTGGTTGATTTCTTCATCCCTAAGCCACAGTGGGAATGGTCACTAATGTCTCTGAAATGTGACCACATCGTACCCATTCTGATAAAAAAAACACAAGCTCCTCCATAATGACCAACAAAGGAAAAAATAATGGAAGTTCCAAAACACCTAAAAATTTTAATTGAAATCTTCATGAATTTTGTATTAGGAAAGAAAGACATAAAAGGACAATATTCTCTTCACTATAAGGAATTAATTCTTAACTAATTCATACGCATAGTTAATATTCTTAAGGCATTCTAATCCGTTTACTGTACACTATTATCACCTTTTTATTCTCTCCCTCCCTATTCCGTGCTATATATCGATCTATTGCTTATACAACAAAAACAAAAGAAGATTAAATATCAATGTATTACACTAATTTGACTGTACAAACTAGTACCAAGAGATTTATACAATGTCGTATCAGTGTAAACGTCACGGGACCCGAGGGGTTTAATCTGTCGTTTACGTCTTCGAGTTCTCCGATTCCTCGTCCGGCCCTTCTCCTTCGTCTCAACCTTCTCTTTGTCCTCTTTCTTTCCTCTTTTTTCAATCTGACGTTGGACCCAACTGTCCACTTGACCCTCACCAGGGACGACATAGACAAAGTGGCCTAGTGGAATGTCGTTAAGGTTCATGATAGACTCTAATGACTTAACCACGGTGCGCATCGATGGCCGAGCCTTGGCATGATGACTCAGACATTGGTGAACTAAAGCAGCCACCTTTCTGGCTCCTTCAATGGAGTACTGACCCTCAAGTCTTGGATCCATTATTCTTTCGAGTTTCTGGGTATCTTTCAGAAGAGGTCTTGCCCATTCTACTAAATCCTGCTCTCTCGAAGGTCGATTCGTGTCCACAGATCTCTTTCCTGTCAGAAGCTCTAAGAGAACCACCCCATAGCTGTACACATCGCTCATTGTTGTTAAATGCCCTGAATGAGATAAAAAGTTTGAATCTTTAAGATGATGTATCTTTAGTTTTCCAGCAAATGAGAAAAGGGGTTTTGCCTAAAGAGGAACAAATAAAAACCTGTCTTAATATACTCAGGAGCAGCATAGCCATGGGTACCCATAACTCGAGTTGTGATGTGGCTTTGATCTTCGTCTGGACCGTCTATTGCCAGCCCAAAATCAGAGAGTTTAGCATTGAAATCCTGGTTATTTGAATACATTTATATATCTCAGTTTGAGTTATGATTGTAGGTAGAATAAATTATGGGATTCATATCGAGTGGGACTCTGAAAGAACTTACGGCATCTAACAGTATGTTTGAGGCTTTAACATCTCTGTATATGACTGGTTTCTCTTCTTCGTGAAGAAAAGCAAGACCTTTTGCTGCCGCAATTGCTATTTTGATTCTTGTTAACCATGGCAAGGCTGCTAAATAGCCTGCATTTATCAGGATTTCACTTTTCAGAAAACTATTCTCCGTTTCATTGATCTCAAATGAGAGAATTATGGATTCAATTACCTTTAAAAAGCTTGTCCTCTAAATTGCCCCTCTCCATGTATTCGTATACGAGTAGTCTGTTCTCGTCTTTGCAGCAATATCCAATTAGGGT
This sequence comes from Vachellia pachyceras, assembly GCA_025593235.1. NCBI lineage: Eukaryota > Viridiplantae > Streptophyta > Magnoliopsida > Fabales > Fabaceae > Vachellia > Vachellia pachyceras. The sequence goes on along the minus strand of JANTPZ010093809.1, from coordinate 1,245 downwards.
CACCAAATTGGGATGCTTCAATTGCCCCAGAAATATTACTTCTGCCTATTCATTAAATTTCATCAACTGATTAGAAAAACACTTGGAGAATGGTGTAAAATATTGCAGAACAGAGCCAGTGCTCTGATTGTGAGACTCACTTGGAGATTCTCACTTAAATTTTGCTTTCATTCACTGTAATTTCCCATTTTGTGTAAAGTTCAGAAATAATGTAGCTGCTTACCAACCACTCTCTATGGCCCTGTTTCCCATCTAAGTCTAAGACCTTAACTGCCACAACTTGAGGTTTTAATCCAGGCCTAAGCTTGTCATCAATGAAGCCTTTATACACCTTGCCGAACCCGCCTTCTCCGACAACACTGCTTCTGCTGAAGTTGTTAGTGATGTCTTGAAGCTCCTTGAAGGAGAAAACATGGAGATTTGATCCGAGAAGAGAGTTGGATAAATCACTCATGATAGATAATGAAGAAACATTGCTCAAATCAGAGAGGGACAGTCTCCTAGAGGGTGCCTTTCTGGAGACAAGAGTTGGATCAGAGGATGATGGGTTATCATCATTATTATTCTTGGCCTTGAAACAGCCAAGTAGAAAGGTTTTGCAGGGCATGTTATTCTAGTAACGGATGAAATAGCTGTAAGCTATGTATGTGAATGGTTAAATTTATAAATGATAGCTTTATAAACACAAGAGAGAGCCTTGCTTTTTATAATAGAGAAGCCTAAAACGTGATGTCATTAATTTCTTCTTTTCCTTCCCCTGTTGGCCAATGGTATAAAGCATAAAACTTGGCCCTGCATTATACAAGTCAATCTGTTAAAGCAGTGGTTTAGAGTTTAAACGGCGTTAACATGCTTTTAATTTTCAAGATAGAGAGAGAAAGAGAGAGATTGGAGGGTGCTAGTGTGAATTAATATTGTTTGGTAGATATAGGATAAATATATATATATATACTTTGGCAAAAAAAAAATATACACACACAACAAAAGGCAGGAGAAGAGGATAAATGAGAAAGCTGGCAGTTCATGGCAAGCATTGTCAAAGACTCAAAAGTGGGATGGAAATTTTCTAGCGGAGATAGGTAATATTAACATTATAATTATTTCAGGAGACAAAAATAAAAATACATTGTTGAGGAAATAAGCTTGTTTTTTTATTGGATAGGAAAATGACATTGGCTCGGCCATAATATGTTGACTTTGTATAGCTGTCTTGGTACAATTGATCTTATTATTCAACACAGGCTC
>JANTPZ010093808.1:0-18027 GCA_025593235.1 Vachellia pachyceras | reverse complement strand
GGGCTGTTTCGTTCTACCAATGTCAGACAATCGAAACCAAACTTGATAAGCGTTGCTTCCTTCAACAGGCTCGCAAGAACGAGGGGCAGCATCCATTAAACAAATGTTCAACACAAGACTGTTATTCCTAAAGCAACATGTTTTCGCCAACAAATAAAAGGAATAAATTCAATGTGGTAAGTCATCTGTATCATGCTTTGAATTTCCTTCCAAATGCATTTTTCCTTTACCCCACCAAAAGAATGCTAGTGCAAAATCAGCATTTGCTTATCACTTGAACTATATAAGAAGAAACTCCCAAAAAAAATTATCATCTCTGAATCTTCAGAGGCTTCAAATATCAACCCTCGGTAATTTTCCCTCCAGGAGTTTCCACATTACTTTCCTTGAAACCAAGCTCTGACAAGTCCTGCTTTGCCATCAAGTTCCTGCAAGATGCCAATTAAAGTTCATAAACCAATTCGTCAAAAGATACCTAAGAACAATATCAACCCAAGTATATTAAATATGGAAATGTAGCGGATATGCTTGTCGTAGCAATTAGTTTAAGAATAAATTCACCAGGCTATCGCAAGTGAAATTCATATTAACCATAATGCACAACCAAGTTTGCAAGGAGACCATAGAACTCATCCACTTTGATGAGTATTCAGTAATTGCATGGTCAATCTGTGCACATAATTGTTGAGTATGAAAATAGACAGAAAAAGAGTTTATATGAACAACAACTCTTGTATCGCTACTTAAAGATACGTAATAAAAAAAATACACTGTTGAATAATGATAACAAGAAGGTGGTAGATATGGACTCGTTTGGAAAAGTGGTAGAAAAATATTTTTACGTAAGTCGAGGCAAATATATGAATGGGATTATCTCGTTTTGTGGAAAAACACGGTTGAACATGCTTTTAGGCTCATGAGAAGCTTTGCCAAACGGAGCTACTACATAAATTAGTTTTTTCAAAAAGATATTACAAAAAAAATAATAATAATCATCTTGAGCATTTCTTAAGATTTAATTTCGTTCACTTTCCTCAATCAAATATTTATATCATTATTCATAAGACTACACCATAACCTTTAAATTGTAATTGGATAGGAATACAATCTCTTCACTATGAGACAAACGGTTTAAATTTCCAAGCCACGTCCATTACATATTTTAACTTTTGTCAAATACTGACAATTTCATTTTAACAAGAACCGTGTGGTGCATTTCACCGTTTTTCTTTGGAGAAAAACTGCATGGAATTGTTGAACAGATTATGCACAAGCCTTAGAAGATTGTATTCAAACCCATCATTCAGTTCAGATATTACTTATCTTAGAAGGTTTCTTACTCATCATTTTGCAATACATCTTTAAGCTTGCAACGAGATGTCAATTTTAACACCACATGTTTGTATAAAACAAATATTTAACACCACATGCTAACTAAACAAAATAACAAGAGATGAGCCACCGTATATGATAAGGAGAAGCCAGCTCACTTTTCCATCCGAAATTCCAGATATTTCTTTGAGAATTGCCTGCATTTTTCAGACTTGTAACCGAATGATTTTAGACAACTGAGATATTCCTTCTTCTCCTGAAATGATGCCAACGGAAAAAAAGTAAGCTATCCAAAACTAAATGAAAAATTCAGAAGCAAAATGTTGGACTGTAAAGTTGAAATATAACAAAGAAAGCATTGATTTTTTATGAAGCAAAAAGAAACACTACCAGCTCACATAAATGCATGCGATCCAATGGAAATATTCCTTTCTCAGGGGGCACCGGACGGAGTCCCCTGTTGCCACCAAATGCAACCCCTATTGCAAAAGTTTGAAATAAGGGAAATGAGTGACAAAGCATATCATCAACACACACAAAAACGCAGATTTGGCAAAATCAAAAGACCAAACTTGAGACACTAATCAAACAAGATCTCAGTGATTAATACATCTAAACAGCCAGTTGCTAAAAAAGCACAATTATGTCACCCAATCCATGCACCGGGCCTTCATTAACGGAATATGGATTACTATTGTTGGAAGCAAATTAAAACACCAAAGTTTGACAATGATCACATATAAAAGTAGAACTAAAAGATGAGATTAGTTCTCTCCTTTCTGAGTTAACAGACTCAGACTGAAAATTTGAAGGCAACACGTATTCTCCATCACCTTTTTAGTAATACAATGAGCAAGATACCCAAAAATAAAATCATTCAGGCAACGAAAAATTGACGACTCACAAGTTTCAATGCCCTTGAGACTACACAAGAATCCTTCATTCATAATTCTTCACACCAAAACATTCTAAAAGCGGCATACTGTAAATGTTGCTTTATGCAGCACCCCTTTCGGAACCCATAACAACAGTCTTTACATACTTGTATTGAACCAGAAAATATGTTTCAGAAGAAACCCACTATGCTTATTTGCACCTATGCCATAGAATTATCAGGCATCATCTGTCAGTCATTGGTGCAGAGTTCAATCTGTAACAACCACTCAAGTATATATAAAAAAAGAAGAAGTGCTTTGGGAATTTGCCTCAAATTATCATCAATGAGAAGCTTCAGAACAAACACCACATTATTCAATATCCGTATTTTCTGCCGGTGCATGTGAGACTGCCAATTCGAACTCGTGATTTGGGAAGCGAAAGCACAACACTCTCACCATCAAGCCAATATTCGTAATTTCGTTTTTCTATCAGAACCTAGAGCCCAAAAACCATGGAAGAGAAGTAAAACACAAAGTTTAAGGCAGTAATCACCTAATTCGCCCATCTCCCCGTGCGAATCACGCTTCCCTTTGGCCGAAAACGGAGTTCTTTAGCGAACTAAATCGGTGTAATGGACGAACCAGGAGAGTGGGACGCTGGCCGGAACAAGACTCACTTGATTGGCAGGATCGTAAGATTTATTAGTAAAATAGGATTTGTTGGAGAGTAATTTTATATAAATTAAGATAAATATGTAAAGGTGATTATTTCGTTTTATGAAAAATATGGTTAAATATGTGTTTAGACTCTACAAACGTTAAACTAAACAGACACGGGAACTTATCCACTCAAACGGAGTTTTATTAACAAATATGATAGTTTTATTAAATTTGCATCATTTATAAAATAATGTGTACTTTTACACATTTTTTTAATTTTGACGTAATAGACACTTGTAGAATAAAATTTAATTGTTTGAATTGCATATTTACTCTAAAGGTAAAACTTACATCACCGATACTTATATATGAGCGGTGAATAACATAATTCGTTTTTAAATATAGAAACAAATTATTTGGTTTTGCAATTGAATCACCCATTTTTATTTGAAAATGTGTAATTAAACATCTTAATAATTGTGTTGCTCAATAAACTTAGAGCTTTATATGGTTTTGTTTGCTTACAATTTCTTATTTCTATTGTCCATAATTTATTCTGATTATGCATCTTATTCCTATTAGATTTAGTGTAATTTCTCTAATGAAAAGGCGTAACTTTTTCCTTTCGGTGAAAAAGTGTAGAATAACTTCGTAATAATAGTGTCAGTTTTGTAAAAATAATTTTTTTGATCAAATTTTGTAAAAATAATTGGGAGTATTACACTCTTCTTTCAAGTGAGAAATAAAATGTGACAAGTCTTGAGAACTTGTCAACATATGATTTATGGTGTCATTTTCATTTTTCATTAACAAGATGGAATATTTAAATAAAAAAATTAGGTAGAATTGTAAGTCTTGTGCATATCATGATATCGGGTATGTTTGGTATGATAGAATTGAAAATTGAATTCATTTCCTATGTTTGGTATGGTGGAATTGGAAGGTAGAATTGTAAATGAAAATGAAATTCAAAATGGGTAGAAACGATTTCCATGATAACCCATAGAATTGAATACAATTTCATGGAATTGAATTTTTTGCCTCTCCTTTTTTTCATATTTATATCCATTTCTATCTCCATCTCCATTTCCATCAAAATAAAATCCCAACGTACCAAATGAGCCAGTTAGTATCATATTCTTTGATTTATTATGTAAGATGCCTACGAATGTGTCATTAATCTTTTTATATTTTATATTGATATATATAATTTTTAAAATGTTTAATTAATCTAAAAATCATGCCATCTTGTGTTTTATGTTTTATATTTAATATTATATAGATTCATACTATTTATAAATCCTAAAATTCATTTTGAGTTTAGTGCTGAGTAGTCCCATTCACTTATTCCTAAATTACTGACAAATATTTTTTTAAAAAAAATATTTCCCACCAAAATTGCCTACCATTGCTTGACTTTTTGAAATGCTGAGGACATTAAAAAAGGGTCGAGTCCATAATTGTGTAGTTGGATATAATTAATGAGTGAACAACACTCCAAGGAGAAAAGAACAATATACAATCATCATTTACTTGAATGGTATACAGATACACATTTGTTGTCGCATTTACCATCTAAGGAGTAATGTAAACAAGATAAAGCCCATTATTCTACCCTCAGCTCAATGTCTAACTCTGGGATTTTCTAATTCTACAGCAAAAGTTTGTAACTTATTTTTTAAAAAAAAAATAAGAAGGCAAAAAAAAACAGAGAATGGGGAAAGAATATATACTTGTACTCCTCTTGTGATCTCCCCGCAACTTGAAACGCTCAAATTACCTTGTAGAACCATGGCCATGCCAAATTGCAAGAGAGAAACGCATGAGCAACTTATGTCGTTTGATTATATTTGGCATGAAGATGTCTGTGAAGTGAGATTTGACAGAGCAGGAGCAGAAAAGTGAGCACTAGGAGAAGAGGAAGTATGTAGCTCTGTTCTCAGCCTCTGTGAGTGAGGATGTTCAATCATCACTAGAAATGAATCTCCTGAGCCTTTTCCCTCATGGCTACCACAAGTTGGCTGCTCAAACATACATACACGCAAAGGTGTCTCAGCCAAAAAAAAACATTCATTAATAAAAGCATCTATTAATGAATACACACTAGCTACAGCTCATTGTTGGAACAGATTGTAAAAATGGAAAGATTCAACTAAGGTTCTTTTTCAAGTAGTTGTTATTAGACTTTTCAATAATGATACTAAACATGGAAATTATAACCTAACAGTTCAAACAATATTATTGTCTCCTCAAAAGAATTTCTTTACTAGACATCAATTATTGACTATCTTCCATTTTAAGAATACGATATGCTGTGAGAGCAAGTTTATACTTACCACCCCTATGTGCCATTCATGACTACTAAAATCTTTAAAAGTAGCCGCATCCATTTCCTGCAGCAACATGCTTATATTGGTCAGAATATGGAGCTATACTATATAAACTAAATCTAAGATGGATTAATTCTTTATGCAGTGGTCAAGATATATGATAGATCCTGCCTATTTAGTCTTACAAGAACAGTGCTAATAATTTTTCCCAAGAAACGAGCTAATTCCATTAAGCAGAAGCTGATCTTATCTTTATCCTCGTCATGAAGTGCACATTTAATTCTTATGTTGACTGCAACATATAAAGATCTTATAACTTACAATGCTGTAAATGGGAGGCACCAAAAGGTCGCCTTTGCACTTAGTGGCAGGCATAACAGAGAAGCGTGGCGCCAAGTCCTGTGACCTGAAAATCCACCTGCAGATAAAGGATAAAATGAAGGGCAATTGAATGTCAGAAATGGACTCATCAAAGGATTTACTATCCCGTGTGGTTGTATTTTATGTTAAAAGAACTTCATGGATTTATTATTCTTGCATAGGAAAACATTCACATACCCAATGTATGAAAAAATGCAGAATTGTGCCCATTCTCTAACTAATAACCGGAGGCAATAATTCCCAGAAGAGTCACCCATATTCATGTATATCTAGAAACCAAGCAGCTTTTCAAAGTAAGGTCCTATAAGCAAAATATTCATTTATGGTTAGAAAGTAAAGCCCAAACATGATACCACAGTTTCTGCCATAGCTACTATCTGCATTGCACCCTGGAATTTCCTGCACATATGAAAGAAAATGTGTCAGCTATGAAGTATTGTTTCTTGTCTTGCACAAAGGGCAATGCCTAGTTATTTGTAAGACATCAGTGAGAATGGTATTGATACACATTTCTCAGGTTTGTAACACATACTTGAACATCATGTACTTCGTATACAGAGCATCATGCATTGTTCGAATATCTTCATTTTCAACAATACTCAATTGTTCCCGCAACAACGATAGATTTTGTGATATATGCCGGAAAATTACAAAAAATGAAATAAAATAATTCAGTAGCAGAAGCACCTGTAAATTTGATAAACTAGAAGTTAGCATCAGAGTACCATGGTTGCTTAATATAAACCAATGTGTAAGTTTTACAATTAAACTGCATACTAAATAGACCATGTGAAAAACTTACCGTGAAGTATGGTACACAAGCCTTGTAACCAACTAACGTTAAGTAAAAGACACATCCAAGTGCAGCAGTTGTACGGCGTTCACTTAAAGAAAGATGCTCACACATGATACAGTAGCCATGAGAAATGAGCAAGAAGGAGACAAAGGCAGCAGTCTGAAAGAGCACCCCAGTTACGTACACCCCAAATGACATCCACAAGGAACACGCCTGAAAATAGAAGCATGAATACCTGCAGGAATGGTGTGTTAAATGCTCAATGAAATAAATTTTGCAGACAGCATATGTTAAGTTCTCAATGCTAGAATGTTTTATCCGAAAAGCATCAAACTAAATCAAGCAAATAACTGTTCCTCATAATTTTTAAAAAAATGCACAAGCCAGGGCCACTAGAGAACGGATGTTATATACCACACCCAAATTTTTTTGTCAGTACAGATTCATAATTACAATCAGCAATATTAAAAATACAAATAGACTTCAAGAAATTATACTGCTATTGTTTGAACGGTGTGACAGTAGCTGCGTTTGGAAACATGTTGGGGAGCCCGTTTTGGCTCCCCAAACCCATTCTCACGCAAGCCGAGACAAAATTCCTCTCACATAAAGTACCTCGGAATCTGTGTCCGTTTTCCCAACGGGTTTCCAAACGAAGCCAGTATCCTTCTAGGCTTCTACCCTTCAGTTATAGACGCAGGCGTGTCAGAAGTCAGAGTCTTGTATAATTCTACGCCCTAAGCCAGACGAGTAATCCAAAAATATACCGTTCTTATTCATTCATGGTTGTCGCACATTCTATAGGGTGCTTTGCACAGGAGCAAAACCGCAAAGAATGAAGGAGAAAAGGTGTGGTGGTGCGGAGGTGGGGTAACGTTTGAAGGGACCATATCATGCACAGTGAATTTTATCTCTTCCTTCTATTCGTTGTATTGACACTCCTACGGTCCTACAAATCATGCCTTATTTGTCTTCTGAATCATCAACTGAAACAACAGTTATCCCACTCCGACAAGAATAAGACACCTTATAAAAATAAGAATTGACAAAAATATTTGACCATCACAGCAGTAAATTTATATTCTAACACTAAGATTTAAGAATTTATATATATCTAGTACACGTAATAACAAGCCATGGAACTCATCCGAACGTACCAGAAGAGAAAGGACAGCATGAGCTGCAATACTTTTATAAAGGGAACCGAGGTGAGTGCCCACTGCAAATTATTTGACTGCTCTAGCAAAAGATTTAAAAAATAAAAACAAGAGTTATGAAAACAAAGAATTAACTTTATACAAAATAAAAGCATAAACGCTTAGGAAACAGGAAACAAACCATAACAGTATATAAAATAAGGTAATCCTCACAAGTCGCACAGTAATATATTTATCCCATTCGATACTTAAAAAAATTTAGACCACAAGAAAACAGATTACACACATATTTCCGAATTTGATTAAAAGTTCACAATCATACGTAAAAGGAAAAGGAATCTTTGCAGCAAGTTTACATTACGAAGGCAAAGGGTTCTCCGTAGTGTGTACACTAAATTGAGGTGAGTTGGGAAGCTCCGAAAGATTGACCGGGAAAAATTATGGGCGGGAGCGGTAATGAAATCTCGACTTCTCATGAAGCTCTATTTTTTTGAAAGAGATCATTAATAAAGCAAAATGATCAAGTTCTAAAAAAAGAAACAGGAAACTCAAGTGGTAGGCACATGGAGCATGGAAGTAGAACACTTCCGAAAGTTCATTTCTAATCTCTCAAACCAACAAAACAACAATCACCCCCAGAAAGCTCAATGACAGCGAGAATTGATCTCCACAGATTAACCATATAACGGGTAAAATTAGGATGAGGAAAAACGAAGGACCTGAAACCGGCGCTTTTTGTAGGTATTAAGGGTCCAAGAGCAAGCAGAGAGGAGCCAGACAGACAAGAAGACGAAGTAAAGCCCGGGAAGAGGCCGGTACGAGTCGTCTAGTCCGACAGAGTAGGTTGCCTGACCGCCCGCCACGTCCATATAGGGCCTTGTTCGGGATTGAAATAATGGAATTCCAGCGGAGGAGAATGGAAATAATGTATTTGCAGAGCGTTCGCCCGCTGCAGATTCTGTCCTACTTATACGGAGAGTGTTGAACAAGTCCCCAACGTGGCCTTCTCAGCTTGAAACGACACGCCTTCATATTTATTACCTATTCGCGCCAACAATAATAAAATAAGTGACTATTAAATGAATAATTCTAGTAATTTTATTATTTCTGAATTTATAAATTTTTTTAAGAAAAATCAGCCTTTAACAATTTTATTAGCTAGGATGACTTGAATTATAATATTGATATTTTTGAAATTCTGTAAAATATAGAACTTTCTTAATATAGAATTAGCCTAAATCTTTCTAATTGATAAATTTTATAAGCAGAAAATTTTCATCATTTTTGGAATTGAAAGCACTTGCTATTGCTATTGGGGTAGCTAGTCATGGACTACATTGATATCCTTCTTGAAGACATTATTGATTTGAATTAGGCTATTGGCATTTGTAATGTATAAAATCCTTTAAAATACCTATAATACTTTCTATATAAAAATATAGTAGGTCTTTGAAACTAATAAAATTTTTAAACAGAAATTTTTATCATTTTTTTCTTTTTGACATGCACAAAAAATTTGGTATTGATTTTAGTATATTTACAAAGTGGATATGAATGATGTTGGACCTATTTAGATTAGCGATAAAAATCAATTTTCCAACGTTATATATGGTTAACAAGGTCATTATTGATATTCTCGGAGGCTTCATTGAATTAAATTTTTTTTGGGGTGAAATTATTTGTTTGAACTTAATATCATATACCTTATGAGTTCATGAAGTACCAAATAATGTATATGAAGGTGGTTAAAACTTTATGAATATAAAGATTGTGTATATGTGGATGAGAAAAAAGTATAATGGCAATATTTTTTTTACATCTAATAGTGTAGGAAATCCAAGCATTTTCAATCTTGATTAAGGGATGTTTCATTTTTTCTTGTATCTTTTTTATTTACATTTATTAATTTTTCTTAACAAAATCTCATCTTAAATGTAATTTCAAGAAATGAGTAGAATCCACGTTACCAATTATGGAAAAACCAATATCATAAAAAAACTTTAGAGATAAAAAAAATAAAATAGAATATATGATGTGTGAACTGATTTCATCTAGAAGCTATGTAGGCAGGTTTGACTTTGTAGTAGATGAATCAAACTAATGGGTGCAAAACAATGATGACATAGTTTACCAGAACTTGTCCCATAAATTAAAAAAAGATTAATTTACTAGAAGATAATTATTAAAGAGTTTAGTGACTTAAAAAGAGGAGGGCCACATGATTTTTTAAAAAATTAGTATAAAAATGAGAGGAAAAAAATAGAAATGCAAAGTTGATGGGGGCAAATTTTAAGGAAAGAAAGTTGGTGGGTGCATGTAACTATCTGAAAGTGGCAAAGTGGTGAATGGAGTCACACAACAAAGCCACTTTGGTTAGTTTGTGAAATCCCCACAATCTTCATTAAAAATATCATCATCTCTATCCCTACCCACTCATCATCCAAAGATCACCTTCTCCTATTACTATTATAAGAAATTAATGACAACTTAATCTTGTAGGGTTTATATAATAATATGCAATTATCAAGCTCTTTATTTGTTTCATGACTTAATTAATTTATCTTTGTGTTTCATGTGAAATATAAATGAAAAATTAAATTCTCACATCATCAATCAGTAGGATTTAAATTCACAATTTTATAAATTGTGAGATAATCCCTTATCCCATGTTTATGGGTGTTTCTTTTTTAAAAAAAAAGTGTGATTGGAAGTCTAATGGAGAATAGTGTTTACGGAGTTCAAGGCAAAACCTATATTTTGGGAGAATAGCTTTTATGATTTCGGAGATAAAATCTAGATTTTGAAAAGTGATTATGTTTGTGAAGTTATAGTTCCGAGGTAAAATGTAAGTAGGAAAGTTAAAAAAATATATTGTTAGAAAGTGTGTGATTTAACAAGAAAATAATTTTTTTCAAAACCTAAGTTCAAACCTAAATTTTTTTTTAAAAAAATATGAATGCTTGAATAAAACATAAATTTTATCCCAAAACAAAGATTTTAAAATGAGCTTTCAAATTTTGCTCAAAAAAAATGAGCTTTCAAATAACACCTAAGTCTCTCTCCCCTTAATTTTTTATGTTATAAAAAGAAGTAAAAAAAATCAGAATGCCTTGCAGGCTTGTTTGACCAACAAGAATTGGTAGTGAAGTAGAGGGAACAGGTGTTGACTGACCATGTTGAAGGAGAAGTACTTGAATGGAATGTTGTGATTTGGTAGATAAAAGATGGTCAACCATATCATATCATATCATCAGAATGCTACCGTTACAACCCCTTTTGGTCAACAAACTCACAAACACATAACCACACCAATCCTGTTAATGGCCGTTTGGGAATACGGTAGAGAAGTACTTTTACGTAAGTTGAAATAAATATATGGATGAGATTATCTCGTTTTACAGAAAAATAGTGTTGAACGTGCGTTTAACTTTTTCAAACGTTGTTTCAAACAAGTCTAATATCTCATTAAAAAATGTTTTGAAGATTCATTTTCCTCATCATCAAAAAACCACAATTAACCTCTTTCAAAAGCACTTTCGGTTTTTTTGTTTGTAATTAACAAAAGAGTTGAGGCCCAAAGACACCCATTAACTTTGACCAAAAAAATGTGTTCACTATTATATGATTTTTGATTGTGTAAATATACTTACAAACATTCAAAATATGCGTAAAAATGTAAGCATTGTTAAATGTAATATGAACACTGTTATTTTTATGGTGGGACACATTCTATTTTTTCATATACATATTTAACGATGTTAGGTTACATTATCGGCCAAAAAAAAAAGAGATGTTAGGTTACATTAAACGGTTTTCACATTTTTGCTGTATTTTATATCTTCAAGTTCATGGGTATATTTGCATTTGCATATCCGAATGTACTGGAAGCATTTTGGTATAAACTTACACATTTTTTTTCTTGCGCTTGATAAAAACATTGCTCTTTTTTTTTTTTTATTTCTCCACGGTGCAAACAGGGTCAAGGGACAACGTTCTTCCAAATTATAATACCAGTGCATTTTTTACCCTCGATGTCCTTTTTCGAGTACAAGAATGTAAATTAGGATAGGCTTTCATTTTTTTTTGTATAAACCATCCGGTATCCTGGGTTCATTGTCCGCCCCAGACTAATCCGGACCCCCGCGAGATGACCTTACAGTGATAACAAAGTACCGATGGGACAACCTCTTTAAGGTTGCGTTATGTGTTCGAACCCTCACCCTGAGAAATGCTAGTAGTAGCCCTTGTCAACTCTATCAAGTGCCCATTGGTAGAACAAGGAGCCAGAACAAGAGTGGGCCTGAAAATAATAATTTCTATTCAAAAGACGAATGTACCCAACAAAGAGAATTTGGGCCTTCATTTATCTAATTATGAACAGGAGCCCAAAACATTATTGGGCCATGACAATCATTTTTGGGCTACCTCCAAATTTGAATGGGTCAATGCCAAAGTAATCTGTCCGTAGCTTATCAAACCGAATTTTCAAAGTCATGTGGATATAATTATTGCCTTCTTCCTGGCCAAAAAAAAGTTATTGCCTTCTTGTATTAAAAATAATAATAATAACAGTTGGGTATAATAGAAGAAGCAAACCCTTTCAATGTAGTTAACCAAAACTTGAATCCCATTAGACGATGTGACGATATTTAGTACCCAATAGTACTTTGAACATGATTGCTTTCATTAAAATAATATATATACTTTAAAAAAAAGTATTACCTTCTATCTTTTGAGGTTGGGTTCAAGCTCAAGTGTTTAACAAAAGAAACTAATCTCTTTAAAAAAAATGGTGAGACAAGATATACAATTATTTTAGCATCCGACAATATCTTAAACAATGTGTTTGCTTGATTTGTACGTTCAAACCATGTGGACATACAGAATCGGGTTATGAGTATAAGATCCAATTTATAGTATAATCTCCTTTATAACCCGCATCATGTACAAAAGGTTGGATAACAAAAATATATAATTAAAAAAACAACTATATAAGAATGCCGCCCCCAAAAAAATAAAACGAAAGAGGCCGTCTTGTAGTGGTTTTATTTACCAATTTCACATCTTTGGAAGGAAGCAAAGCTGAAAAAAAAATTAAGGTTAAAGTATACTTTTAATCTTTTATATTTATGTAAGGTTTTATTTTAATCCTCTAAGTTAGAAAAGTGCATTTTCAGTCCCTTAAACTTAACGCCGTTAGTTTCTCTAAACGGAAATTGCTGACTCACCAACTTTAATTGATGACTATGCAATAAAACGTTGACAAAGTATATTCACATTTTAATTTTAATTTAATAATATGATAAATTTGATATTTAACATTGTGTAAAATAAAAAAGATTTAAAATAACGGCGTTAAGTTTGATGAGTAAGTAAAAAAGATTTAAAATAACGGCGTTAAATTTGATGAGTAAGCAATTTTCGTTTAGAGAGACTAACGACGTTAAGTTTGAACGACTAAAAGTGCACTTCTCTCACTTAAAGGATTAAAGTGAAATTTGATGCAAACATAAAGTACTAAAAGTATACTTTAACAAAAAAAACAATATAAGACAATTAATTAATACAGATCGGAAAATGGACACTGTTTATATAAAACATAACAAAAAAAAAGAGATATATTCGTGATAAAATATGTTATTGTGGTTAAGAATGGAACTAGGATTAACATTCCAATGCTGTATTGCATATTGACGTTAATTTACAAATACGGGACAAGCAAAACCAACTAATATAATTATTGTCACATCTTCTAACACACAAATATGGAAATAAACAAGAACAATCCAACCATTGATTTCCCTAAAAAAATAATTAAGAGACCTGCGTTAGAATTTTTGTCATTTAATTAATATTATACATTGCGCAGGCAAGCAGGTGTATTTAAGCTATTTTTTTTAAAAAAAACAACTTAAGCGTATGCATGATTAGCAAGTAATTCACTGTCAAGTAATTGATTTAATGTGATTAAATTCTTGTTTTGTTCAATAATGCAGCCTGTTAGGATTGTATTAAAAGAAGAAACATTGATTAAATAAGGAAACGCTGAATAATTAGGAGTAATTATACTATATATATACACGTCAGCACTGTTTTTATTTGAAGCGCTAAAAATGATTTGCAATATTTAAATTGTAACCGCCGCCCTCCATTTTGTTCTCCTCCCTCTCTTGCTGCCAGAACAGAGCTAATTAATTAAAATAAACTAGATATTTTTTATAAGAAAATTGTTATTTGAAAATATAAAAGTTCAAAAATTAATTTCATTTTAAATTTTATATCCATTAAAATAAGTTTTTTATAAATGTAAAAAAATATATATGAACCATCTAATCAAATTTATGCAATTTAAATGTATTGAGTTGGGGAAACTCACCACTTTGTGCAACTGTTTGGGTGAGCGGCCAGCCAGCTCAGAAGCGACTTTTTGGACCAAAATCACAATTGGACTAATATTGATCGTTTGGGTGTGTGGCATCGCAGAAGGGCTTCGTTGAGGGAAGGAGCTTCTCGGCAGAAGCTAGGGGAGTGAGCGGCAAGGAATAAATGCTAATTTGCGCACCCAGAAATGAGAAGGCCAAGAAACGAGAACGCCGATCCGCACTGGGTTCTGCTAACTAACCGAGCTGACTTGTTCACCCGATGCGGAAACCATGGCGAATCGGCTTCGAGTCGCAAACTCGGTTCCTTCTTGGTCCTCTTCTTCATCGCGTCTTGCACCATTTCCGTGATCGTGTACCGGTTCAAGTACCCTCCTACTCACAGTAGAGATTCGGATGCATATCAAGAAGACAGTGAAAGCCGATTTAAGTTATCAAGATATGCAAACTGTAAGTCGCGAACACTGAATCTCCTGTTTATTCGCCGAGAAACTTTTTGAGGACAAAGAGATTATTTTAGTGATTAGGAGATTTCTCTTTCATTCAAATTAGCAATCATGTTTGGTGTAGTATTTTCTTTTCTAAATTTTCGGCTGCCAGATAGGGTGTAAGAGAGAGTTCAGCTTTTATAATAACTAACTGTGATTTTGCAAGGAATTAGGAGAATTCGAAAGTGTTAGTGAATACTTCTCGACGGCATTATGGTTATCTTATGCTTGGCTACATTACTCCATGGTATGTTTTTTTAGCTTCTCGTTGAGTTTGTAGAAAATGCTTAGTTTATTTTGAAATAGAATTGACACCTGATACATAATTTTATGTTGAATTATTTATTTTTTACTTGACTTTGAACCTAGTTTCCAACATTCAAGTGCTACTGAAAATGACTATTAATATGCTAGAGTTTTGTTTTGGAATGTGATCGTTAGGAAGAAGGAAAACTACTTATGGCATGCACATATTATTCATTTCAAGAACTTGTTTTTGTAAAAGGCATGCATCCTCTAACATTGCTTGCTTAGGTGATGCACTTAAGAAAAAATGCCATACATTGGCAATTAAAATCCAATCCAATTTTGATTGTATATGTTGTAGTCAGATAGTTTCTTCAATGAACAATTGTTCCCCCGTTAAAAGCATCATCACGTAATATATCTTTGTGTTAAATGTTGCAGGAATTCAAAGGGTTATGAATTGGCAAAGCGTTTCAACTATAAGTTGACACATTTATCACCTGTTTGATATGAGTTGAAAAGGTAAGCAACAAGCCCTAGATGACTTGCTGAAGAATAGGGAGATTAGGCATTTATCTGCTGTGGTGTTCTATGCAAAATATGGTTTCAAATTGATATTACAACCATAGGGATCATCTGGATTTTCTGTATTATGGAGGAACTTTAAATATGTACTTATAAAGCCTGGGAGTTAATTAAGAAATTTTTTTTTAGCTTGCTATTGTTGTCATTATCTTGCTCTATGGTTTGCTTCATCGATTTTGATTGCCAGCCAACAAACTAGCTAGTTCTGGAGGGAAGACATAATGCAACATATTTGTGATGCAATTAGAGACCAAATTGTAGAGACTTTATGAACTAATTAATTATTTCATATTATTCGTTAGTTGAACAATTGTATAATGCAATTATTTATGTGGTGTTAGCAGTTTATTGAAAGAAATTTTCTTTTTTCTTAATATTTAATTTACATATATTTTCATTTACTCTATTTTTTATTTTTTATTATTTTCTTTATCCTTAAAATTATCACAAATAGTTAAAATAAAATATATATGAATATGTAAATATGTAATTTATCACCAAAAATCACTTCTCAAAAGTTTATCCAAACGGTTTCACCTTTTCAAAAAAAGTCACTTTTCCAACGTTTATCCAAACATAAATCACGTTTCAATTTTGACTTATACTCAAAATTCCTTTTCCAAAATAACTTCTACCAAAAAGTCACTTTTTCCACCGCTTATCCAAACGGACCCTGTATCTTGACCAGTTTTTGACATGCCCACTACCTTTTCTTTCATTTTAAAGTTTAATTTTCTTTTGGGGCCAAAAATACTTTTAGGGTTATTAGGATTTAATTAATACCGTCGATTCCCACGTGATTTTATCATAGAGATTTCTTAATTGAAAAGGCCACGTATAGCGATATTCGCTTATTAGTCTCCAAACGTAAGACCTTAAACGACATGTCCCTGGAATTTATAATTTATTATCTAAACTATCTCCATTAATTGTATTTATTGAGGTACTATTTCTTTAATATAAAATTTAGTTGGCTAATCTAGAAAGATTAAAAAGACTAAATAAATTACTTAATTTATCAGCTTTATTTATACCTTATATAAATTAATTTATGAACCAACTAGAACAACCTTGACCATTTAAATACGAAATATCGATTGAATTCAAGTTCGTATAAAAATATATTATTACTACCAAAACAAAGCAAGCAAAGCCATCTCATCTTTGATTTCTTCCTGTGTGTTTGGAAAATTCATTGGGAGAAATGAGTTACGGATTTCAAGATGTTTTGATGGATTTCAAAATAGTTTTACGAATTTCAATATAGTTTTGTCTTGATTTACGTGCACCGTTGGAAAGAAGTGCTTTCCAAACATACACAAGTCATTGTACTATTTTCTTATTGTCACTTAGTGAAATTAGGAGAGTGGAACGTTTAGTCAAAAAAAGGTTACACCAGATATAAGAATGTCATTAGAAAAAAAAATTGCAATTGGCTAATAAGCCAAGAAAATAAGATTGTTGCATGGAAGAGAGGTTTTATTTCAATTTACGTATACATAATTCTAAACGTGATTACAAAACAAATACATTATAATTGATAAGATTTAAAGTAGTACTATATAGCACATATAGCAAGGCTGTCCAAACCCGATGGAAGCTCCTATGAGGAACTTCAATCTTAAACTCATAAGAGTTAACTTTTAATAAATATAAAAATTCATAAATTTAAAGGTAAGTTGACGCAATTTTATAAGTTTAAAATGTTAAATTTATGTAATCAACCCGTAAGTTTAATTGAAATAATGTTGTATTGCTCAAACAGAAGTATGGCTTCGGACTTTCTGTTCTTGGTCAAACTAATCATGGCATATAAATTAATTGCTATATTTTTTCCACCTGTCATTTTTAAAACTGTGGAAAAAGCTAAGCATCGATATTTTCTTTCTTTTTTTTTTGGCCAACTATCTATTTTCTTTTTATATCATCGTTAATTAATTAAACACATGAATAATATGCCATAATCATGTGCTTCTTCATTATAGTCTGAGCACGTCATTTTAAAAATTGTGGGAACAGCATCTTATATTTAATTTTCACAAACCATGTCACAAGTCATTTTAAAATTTCTGGCATGAAATTTTCGACCTTCAAAATTTATTTTTCTTTTTTCCATTTCCTACATCGACCTTTTTATATAATCTACGAAATTTTAAAATGAATTACATTTTTATTATTTATAAAAATTATATGCACTCAGTTTTTTTTTTAAATTTTATATTATACAAGGATACAATGACGAGCAATCATTCCTCGTGTGAAATTATATTTTCTGTTCCTATTCATAATTGGTGTGTTAATTCAATGGACTTTTTTTTTGCACAAGTCATAATAAAATTGTAGGAAAAAGTTTATAAAAAACAATTGTGGGAAAAGCACCTGCATTAACCCTTTTAAATATTATTATTAATTAATTAATAATTAAACGCATGAATAATGTGCCATCACCACGTGCTTCCTTATTGTTTAAGCTAGCTAGGCTTGACATGAATTTTATTTAATGCAAATAAGCTAACCTTTTTTTATTTTTTTGAATAAAAATAAAGATATAAATACTCTTGATCTAGGTTTTGAGTAGCACTGGGAAACGGGCTGGCCCGCCATTTTGGCAGCCCGAGCCCGTTTAGGCAGGCTGGCGGGCCCGCCACTTTTTTTTAATTTTTTTTTCTATTTTTAAATTTTATTTTTTATTATTATTTTATTGAAACTTTCTTTTTAAAAAAATAATACAACACATTTACATAAAATTTACCAAGTCTATTTAATTTTTCGGAAGAAGAATACAATACATTTC
>JANTPZ010093807.1:0-14185 GCA_025593235.1 Vachellia pachyceras | reverse complement strand
AACTTGTTAATATAAATCATATTTTATCCCTTTTTTTAGAAATTTTAAAAAGTTAAATAAATTATATAATTATAATTTATTTTTCTTAATATTTAATTTATATATATTTTCATTTACTCCATTTTTTATTATTTACAATGGTCTTTATCCTCAAAATTATCACATATAGCTAAAATAAAATTCATGAATATGTGCCACTTAATGAGATTTATGTCCTTTTATGTAATTTATCATAAAAAATCACTTCTCAAAAGTTTATTCAAACGGTTTCTCCTTTTTAGAAAAAGTCACTTTTCCAACGCTAATCCAAATATAAATCACTTTTCACTTTTGACTTCTACTCAAAATTCCATTTCCAAAATAACTTCTATCGAAAAGTCACTTTTTCTACCGCTAATCCAAACGGACCCTATAAAAACTATTTTTAAATGGATTTCCAAATGAGCTTTGCAACGAGTTTATAAAAAGCACTAAAGGAGTAATTTTCAAGGTTCGAAGCTGTGTTTTCTCGCCTATTTGGAGAAGCCTTCTTGTAAGAGCAGAGATTGTTTTGATTTGTAACTTATGACTTTGTGAGGCTTGTGGTTTGTAAATGTATTAGAACTCCGTTTAAAAATAGTTTTTACGGAATTTGAGGTAAAACATATGTTTTGGTGAATAGTTTTTATAAATTCTGAGGTAAAATCTAGGTTTTGAAATGTTATTGTGTTAGAAAAGTTATTGACTTTTACGGAGTTCAAGACAAAAGTAAGTAGGAAGGAGAAAGAAATAAAAAAGAGGAAAGAGAAAATTTATTAGAAGAGAATGTGTGATTTGATAAGAAAATAGTTTTTTTCAAAATTTAGATTTTATCTCCAAAATAGCTTTTCTGAAAAATGTGATTATTTGAATAAAACCTTGCAAAATATAGGTTTTACAACAAAATCTAGATTTTTAGTGGAGCTTCCAAACGTTCTAAACGGCCCTTAATCAATAGTTTCCAATGTTAATAAAGGGGAAAAAAAGTTGCGCACAGAAAAAAAATTATAAAATCAGGTTTCTTTTTCCTTTTTCTTAGTGCATTTTAATTATGAAATGCATAATCATGGAGACCTACCCTTCTGTATTTTTTTAGGGTGAAAAAACGTTGTTTTTAATTCATTCCCTAAAATCTTAGCATAGCTGGTCATGACTCTATTTGGATAGCCTGTTGGGAGAACGGACACAAATTCCGAAATAAATATGTGAGAGGAGTTTTGTTTCGGTAAGCGCATGAATGATTTTTGGTTGCCTAACCGGGCTAACCAAACAGAGCACATATTTTCATCAAGTCAAGTATCAGATTGACTGATCATTTGCTTTTTTGCATCACATTCTTGCCTTATATTTTTAACATAATATCACTTCAGAAAAAAATGAATTATTATCTTAAACCGGATACTTTAGATTCAAGTTTCACATCACGTTCAACAGTGCGTCACATTCTTTGTATTGCATATTCAACAGTGTTTTTCTGTAAAACGAGATAATCTCATTCACATATTTATCTCGATCTATGTAAAAGTACTTCTCTAACGCGTTTCCAAACGGACCCTATATTTCATAACATACCGTGTTAATATTTTTTGATTAAGCAGCGTCCACATTATAATTAAAAATTATACTTACTTTTTTGTCTAATACAGCAATTGATAGGGTAGTTCAGAAATAAAAATTTAAAAAAAAAAAACTCAGGGTTGGTATGAAATGGAAATTAGTCCTCGTCGGAGATGCCTAATGTGACATTTGCAAATTATTTTTATTAAAATATTCCCAATAAAAGAGACACGTCATATTTAGCTATTAATTTTTTGTCAACATTCACATAAGCATATTGACTAATCATTTCAACCAGAAAGGCAATTAAAAGCATTGAGAATTTTTTTTTTTCAAATCTCCATTTGTTTTTTATTTTCTTCTTTTGGATGGGTAACATACTAATTATTCTTTCCCATTAGAAAAAGAAAAGAAAACCTTGTTCCTCACGCGATATATGAATTGTGGAGTCTTTTTAGTCCTAAATAAAAAAACAATTGAAAATTCCAACACTAGTAATTTTTACTGTCAAACGTTTAGAAAATTGATTTAATATTATTAAAAATTTCTTGAAAAATAAATTTCTTAAGTAATTTGATAAGTTTTCCAAAAAAAAAATCAACAATCCCTTTCATAACTCTATCATTTTGAAAATAATTGTAAATTTTTTTTTTAATATGAATCATTATAAGATATGATTTTCCCGTAAAGCAAAAACAGTGTTCACTCATGAGAAGGCAAAACCTTGATGTCACAACACAGAAATGTAATATAATACTCATCAAACTTTAGGCCTCCAACATGTTCAATTTCGCATTTTAAACATATTATTGCCAATAGCTTTATAATCTAAATATCTAATCCCGTTAAAGCTCTTCAATAGGTGGAGAATTTACGATAACTTCATTTTCAAACCTCACTTCCCATGCCTCTAACATATCCCAGTGATAGAGAATGAGAAGTTATAGGCTATAATCAACCATGAGTTAGATCTTGCAGAAAAGATTAATCTGTTAAGTTAGATCATGCACACGTTTAATTTTCGACAATAACTCCAACAAATTAGCTAAAATACATGTGCCTTAGGGAAAAGAACCAGCTTCGTGAAGCACCGCGTCAGTTAATAGTTCCATACTGCGTCACCTCCAAAGAAAATTCAGACTTGAATTCCATCACGAACTTTCGGAACTGGACTGAGAGCAACCGAGTCCTCTGAACCTCTATTAAAACAACAACGTATGACTTGGTCTTTGCCATTTCCATCTTCACCGTAAAATAAAAGAAGCAGAAATACCGATTCCTCTGGCTAAACAAGTTTTGAATCTTCTGTGGTCAAAGTTGCGCCCAGCATTTAAGTTAGGGGGCGATGATATTTGAAATGCCGAAAACAAGATAAAGTCTTGTTCTGTTTCTAACTGGGGACCATATGTAGAAAGATGGTAGGGAAAGGAAAAGGATTAATTATGATACATGTGGGCTCAGAGTACCATATAACTCAACCACTCGTACACAGAAAGCAACCCCGGTAATGCACTTTCCTTGTTCACATTCGTCTTCTCCAATCTATTCTATTCCCCGCCCTTCCATTGGACGGTGGACACTTCCTTATCTGATTCGCAGCAGAATCGTGAGAGTTAGATGTCATATTCTTACTGCTAACTCCTTCCACCAAACACCAGATATTGTTGTTGACCGAATAATGCCTGATATTATACTACTATGGTTTTAATGGTCATCACAAATAGCTGCTTTAAACTTGTATCTTTAACAGTGATGTAATGTGCATAAAGAGTATAATTGAGAGAAATAGAGGAACAAAAAGGATGACCAATTTTCTAGTTAGCTGTTATTGATCAAATGTAATCTTTCCACTAAACAGCTCAAGTGTTAGATGATTTTACCTAATCTTTACACACTCCAAAAGAATTGCTATACCCCATGTAATTGTATCAGAAAGAATCAAATAAGACTCAAACAAAAATTTGTCAATGCCTGTGGGGTAATAAAAATTTGGTTTATCATTCTGAAACAATAGAGACTGTGCCACTTGAGATGCTGCCATGACTACTATCACAAAGAGATAAAGCCCTTTCCAGATTGGCCACAATGTCAGTCATTGTTGGTCTGTCCTTCCCTTCCAAATGCACGCAATACATGGCGGTATACGCCACCAACTCCACTGCCTCCGACTCATTCATCTCCGGTGGCCCGACCCTTGGGTCCAGAATCTTGGGCAATTCGTCGGCCATTATTGCAGGCACTGCAAAGTCCACCAAGCTCACTGGGGTGCCACCATTTTCACCGTCCTTGAATATGGCTCTCTTTCCAGTTAAGAGTTCCAGCAGTACTACTCCAAACCCATAGACATCACTCTTTGCTGTCAAGACATTCAGACCATAGTACTCAGGATCAATGTATCCTATGGTGCCCGCCGCCTTTGTTGGCCGGTAATCGTGATCAGAGTCTGGACCCATCAATGACAATCCAAAATCAGACACCCTGGCTGTCCAATTCGCGTCGAGGAGAATGTTGGAGGACTTGATGTCTCTATGAATTATGGGTGGGACAGCATAGTTGTGGAGATATTCGATCCCTCGAGACGCGTCCAGTGCGATCTTGATCCTCATTTTCCATGAATTCAAGAAGCTGCTACTCTTTTCCACATTGTTCTTGTCATGCAAATGATCATGCAATGCTCCATTCTTCATGTATTCATACACCAAGAGCCTCTCATCTTTTTCCTCACAGAAACCAACTAGCCTGACCAAGTGTTTGTGGTGTAACCGGGACAAGAATGCGAGTTCTGACTCAAATGCACTCTCTTTCTCTTGGAACTTCTTCATCTTTGAACCAATCTCACCCCTCTTGATCGCCACCTCACGACCATCTGCGAGTTTGCCTCTGTACACAACACCAAAGCTACCAGCACCAATCTTGTTCTCAAGGGAATAATTATTAGTGGCTGCCACAAGCTCGGCTAGAGTGAATTCCTCTGCCCTATCAGGATGTTTTGTTGATGATGTTCCACTCCTCTGGCGCCTCATTATCCTCGAGCCCTGACGTCTAATGGTGGATGATCTTGAAGGCGGGCTATTGCTAGAATTTAGGGCACCTCCATTATTGGAACTACCTTCTCTGTTGATTCTGGGTTGGACAGAATTGTGAACTTTCTTCTTATCAAAACAAACTCCAGTCCAGAGGCAATAAATAATCGTGCATATACCGGCAAAAGCTCCAACGGATCCAACAATGGCGAATGCCAATAAACCCCTTGTCAATGTGTTTGATCGAGACGGCGGAGGAGAAACCAATGGTGGCGGAGACATCGATGGAGGCGGCGGCGGCATTGGGGCTGAAATGTTTGGAGAACAAGGCCTGCATATAGTACCAGAACCAGAGCAAAGATTTTGATATTGAGGATATTGACCACACTCACAAGAAGATTGAACGCAAGGACCTGGGAGAATAGGAGGCAAAGGAAGCTCGAGAGGATTAGAGCCAGAACTATTAGCCCAACCGGGTCCCCAGCACATTACAGAAAAATTGCTGGAGACTAATCCGCAAGTAAAATTTGACCCAGAAACAATTAACTCGAAAGATATTCCATCTGTAACATTCACTGAGAATCGCCCACCGCCTCCCCAGCAAACAACCGAACGATTCCATCGTCTGATCGCACAGCTATGTTCAGCTCCAAGAGCCAACCCAGAATACTCCAGAGGTTCTTCTTGGGGAACACTAAGCTGCCCAGAACTGTTACTTCCTCCGCATACCACAAACCCTGTTGAATTCAATCCACAAACATGTGCACCGCCGGCTACAAGACTTGACATGGGCATGTCTCTGAATCTATTCATTATCTGATCCACAAGAACTGGCATTCCCCAACAATGAACCCAAGAAGTATTCTTCAAGATCCCGCAAGAAAAGCCAGACCCAGATGTCATCGTCGCAAATTGATCCCGCGTCGGTATGTCATTGGGTCTCCAGCACCGCACGTCGCCGGAACCCACGACGGTCGCGCACACTTGGTTATCCCCAACGGCCAGATTCTCCAACAAAACAGTATAATTAGAGTAAAGCCTCTTCTCTTGGAAAGAAACGCTGGAATTGGAAGAGACAGAGTCCCAGCAGAGCAAACTGTAGTTACCGGACCTAAGGCCGCAGAAGTAGCTCCTCCCACCGGAAATCGACGAAAACGAAATGTTAGGAGTGACGGCAAAGATCTGCCCGCTACGGTAGCATTCAATGCGCTGCGTCGGTTCCCCTGCCACGATGCCGCAGACGGTGCCGAAGTCATCGATTACTGCAAGAGTGGCGCCGGAACCCAGAGCATGGATAAAGGGGATGGTTGCAGATAAGAGGGTGACGGCGGCGATGAGGCAGACGTTGACGGAGAAGAAGGTGAAAGGGGGGAGTGAATTCGTCATGTAAAATGATGGATTTTGACGTTAGGTAGCGGTCGTTTGGGTTCATTGGCAGAGATGGGAAATGGGAGAGAGGCAAAGAGAACGAAAAAGAAAAAAGGAGCGAATCTGAAAGTATATAGGGAGCGAGAGGCATGGTGGAATTTTTGAGGGGTTTGGTTTAGACTTGGGAGACATGGCCTTCTTCTGCGTTCTCTCTCAAGTAGCCACGGAATTGGACCGCGTTTGCATTCTCACTCGGCAACTCATTTTAATGCCAAAAGCAAGTTCTCGTTATAAAGGGGGATAAAAATGCAAAAGGAAATAGTTTCTGTATTTTAAGAAAAATATATAGCAGTTTGAATATTATACATATTTGGACGATTACTCTCTAATTTTTACCTACAATAAATCTTGTGTCCCAAGGGAAAAAAAACTTATAGATTAGCACAAATTTTTCTGAGGTTATTCTAATTTTGTTATATTGTTCATTTACTATTTATTAAAATATATGCACAAAATATTTTTACGACAAGTGTGCTTAATTTAAAGAAATTTGTGCTCTTTTATTAGGTTTGTTTGTTAGAGTGTTTGAAAAAGCCAAACACACGTTTAACAGTGTTTTTCCGTAAAATAAGATAATCTCCTTCACATATTTACCTCGATTTATATAAAAGTACTTCTTTATCGCGTTGTCATTCCAATGTTCCATTTTATGCCAGAGGAGTAGGTTTTCCCTTTTAGAGAATTGCAATTTTTTTTGGCCATGTAGAGAATTTCAATTACTACTCATCTGGACAAGAAAACAATTAAGCGTTACCTTACACTAATAAATAAGCACATAAATAAGGTTAATTAATATCATATGTTTCCTCATGGAGAATTATGCGTTTTAAAAATTAGTGGTTAAAATATATCGTTTGACCTTATTTTATTAGCTGAAAGCGTAGGTTTGGTTTATTTTCAATTATTTCATGTTTACACCGTGGGTCTCATTAATGAAAAATGAAAGTTAAGTAAATTTAAATGGTCACTAAGTACTTAAAAGTCGGCACGTTGATCTTTAATTTAAATTTTATAAATTGAAAATTATTTGAAATAAACCTAACAAAGACACCGTTTATTATGAAATTTCAATCTCCTCAAATCATCTTTCAAATATACAAAATTATAAATATTAAATTTTATTACGATTATGTCAGCATTGTAATATCAAAATTTAAATTTTTGAATTCGCAATGTACATCCTTGATGTAAGCATGGAG
Organism: Vachellia pachyceras; assembly: GCA_025593235.1. Lineage (NCBI taxonomy): Eukaryota > Viridiplantae > Streptophyta > Magnoliopsida > Fabales > Fabaceae > Vachellia > Vachellia pachyceras. The sequence continues at coordinate 6,960 of JANTPZ010093807.1, read as the reverse complement.
GGTCAAACATACGTTTTAAACTGCTTTTGGTTAAAATTGTATTTCTGTATTTTATTTTTTTAATTCCCAGTTCGTCAGTTGATATTTTCTTAAATCTGACATTAAAAACAAAACAAAATAATAGCTTGACGTAATATACTCTTTGCTTCACAATATAAGTAGTTTTTGAAAGAATAGTTTGATATATAATATAAATCATCCGTTGGACAGTGAATGCCCATTTTTTAATCGTACCCTTTAATCAATGTTTAAATAAATAAGAGTCATTTACTTTTCCCTCTCCTTCAAAGCCTCACCTAATAAAGGTAAAAATGTAAAATTAAGAAATACTTTAATTTTAGATAGATTTAATAAGTTAAATTATTTTTTCCTGATAAATGAATTGAAGTGGGTTATATTGTGTTAGTTTGAGAATGCGGTAAAAAAATACTTTTACGTAAACCAAAATAAATATATAGAGAAAATTATTTTATTTAGTAAAAAAACACTGTTAAACAAGAGCAGGTGTGTGGAAGGACCAAACAAGGTGTTGGGGGATGCGGGGAGGGGAGCCCACGGGATATGGGAAATGAAGACGAGGCTACCGCCGACAACCACGTGTCACATTTGTGTTGGACTTCACGCGCCTTCCTCGTGCACGTGCTCCTTCCACGTAAGAGCGCCAAAGAAGCCCTCCTTTGACCTTCAACACTCTCCTTCGAAGGCTTGCCATTTTTTATATATTCATATTTTTTTTCTTTTTCGTGTTCAAACTAAAATCTTAAACCTCAGAATTGAATTTTTTTTTTATTAGTGACTGAAATTTATTCTGTTTTGTCAGCTGTGAGTATGTTGCCGATCAAATGACATGGATTTGTGAGTGTTTGTTTGGTGTGGTTTACAAGTATTTAAAAGAAAGTGACACACAACAAAACACAAATTTACAAGTGTGTATATATACATACTCTATATATAGCCATTTTTTCAAAAAACAAACAAAAATTTGATATGGGAATTAGAGGGTTGTGGTATAATTGAGTTGATTCTCAGCTTTATCTTACCCAATTCCGGGCATCAAGAAAGGTATAATGGAAATTATTTCAGTGAGAAATCTAACTCAATATTTATATATATATATATATATGTTTTTTTTAGGAATATGTTTGGTTCAATGGAAGAGAAGGGAGATTATAAAGGTAATTGGAGAGATCTCAATAATTACTTTATTTAGTTCAAGGGATTTCAAATGGTATTTCATTGGAATTCTCTCTTATTTTAAGTTTAAAATATAAAAATGATTATACTAATTAAGGTTTATTTTATCTTCTTCTCCGCAGGGTTGATTTTATTTTTTATAAAAATGATTACACTAAACTATTAAAATTTAAGCTTGTTTTGTCTACACTGATTACGAAATCACCTTGGCATTTTCTAGTAAATGAGGCTAATGATAGTAAAATTAAATTATTAAACATATATTTTATAAACTCAAAAATTAAAGTGAAATTTGATATAAACTTAAGTGATTAAAGATATATTTTAACCAATAAGTATATTAATATATGTTGATTTTCTAGCTCGTGTTATATGAAGTTTCATGCAACGCATCTCATGCAAATAAATCAAAATTTATTCATATCACGCAAATAAATTAAAATTTATTCATATCAAGTTTCATATATTTTTCGATTAGAAAGTCATTATATGATCATTTATAATCATTTCAAATACCAAATTGGCATGTTATGTATATGGACGGAATATAGAACATGCAAGCTGTGATAGGTATATAATGGTCACGTTTGACAAACTGTTTGTAAAAGTTAAACGCGTTCAACAGTATTTTTTCGTAAAATTTGGTAACTTTCTTCACACATTTACCTCGTAAATGGTAAAAGTATTTCTCCACCGTATTCTCAAACGGGTCCAACATTAGAAAAAAAAACTGATTTTAAAGCATGGGGTAAGTTTTTTAATCTTTATAAAAACAGATTCAAGTGATTAGAGTTTGAATCTTTGAACCAATAAGACGGATTCTCAATGGTCAAAGAATAAAGCTATGATATGTAGTTGATGTTTTTCCTTTACAATGACAACAACGAAAGTTCGCTTTTGTTGTCAACAACCGCACGTATCTTCTCGCTACTAATTAAAGACTTGTTTTTTATCTTTTTAATTTTAATCTTTAATTTATATATGATTTGGTAATTAATTATCAAATTAAATCGTTAGCTCTAATTCAATTAAACGAGTTTCAATATAACCTTTTTATCCATGGTTTAATTTTCATTATATACCTTTTATTTTTAGTTTGTAGTTTTACTGCTCTCCTTAGTATTAGGGAAAATGACAAAAATGAACTTAGAAGTTGTAAGATAAACAATTCACAACTTACTTTATAGTAAATACCTGATTTGGGATTTTACATTCTTCAAGTTTTTTTTTGTCATTCTCCCTTAATATTAACCTGATATACAGTTTGTAGAATCAAATCATAACATATCATTTGTTTTTAGAAACAGGATTTAATCAAAACTTCAATGAAGTTATATGCAAATAAAACATTTAATTTTTAAAATTTAATCAATTTTGTTGAACATTTAAATTTATACAAATAACTCTTTTATCATTCAATTTGTTAAAAACTTTAAAGTTAATAATGTTTCCATCGAGGATTTGTATTTATTACAATGGTGCCTACTTTCATTAACAACCTTACTAACATTTATTAACAACCTTTTTAACCTTCATTAATAACCTCAGCAGCTACTACTGGAACTTATGGTAATTTTATGAATTTTTAAAACCATTTTATGGTTAATTCTGTTGCTCGGAATCTCTGGGTAATTTTCCCCTTTTTTTTTTCATTCTGCTCGCGTAAATATGTTTATTGATGATGAGGATTGACCAGAATTGCGGTCACTCTCATGTTTCTGGATGATGAATAGCAAATAATTGTTTCCCTTCTTTCACAACCATATAATTAAATAATACATTTTTTCCTTATTTACTCGCATCAGTTTCAATTATTTTTTGTTAACTTAAAGATTGGTTCACTTGGGACCAAGTCAAATGAAATGATGTGCCTGCTTCGTTTAGCGAGCGATTGGCTCATAGGAGATCATAGATATAAAAGAAAACTCAGTGAATCGATTTTTTCTCCTCCTGTTATTTTCTGAAATGGCTGATACCCAGCATCGTGCTCAAAAAACAATTTTCAGATTTGGAAATACGAGATACGATGACACTGGATGTGTTTAACACGTTCAACAGTGTTTTTCTGTAAAATGAGATAATCTCATTTACATATTTACCTCGATTTATGTAAAAGTACTTCTCTATCGCATTCCTGAACGGGCTCACTAATTTACACTACCCCACCACTTTTAGTATAGGAGCTAGATAATTTGTTAACCGGGTTGGGTCTAATACAAAGGTTTATTGTTCCCCTGTAGTGTGATAAAATGAGTTCGAATCTTTGTACAAAAAAACTGAGTTCAAATCTCTGTTGAGAGATGTAATCATACTTAATGTTAATTAGTACTTTAAATATGATTGCTTCATGTGGTTAACTTCTTTGGAAAAATTAGGAAAGCTAATTAATTTACATATTTATCATTTTTTCACATTCATCTACCTTACTAGTAAACTGATGTTAATATAATGATGCATATAAATATTTTTTAATATATATTATAATTAAATAATTTATTTAACCTTTTTTTAAGTTAACTCTCCCTTATATTATTTTATTGTGAGAACAGGAGGCAGTATAATAATTTGGTTTTTAAAAGGTTTGAAAAACCAGAAAAAAAATGGCCAACAAAGCTAGGAATGAAGCTTCAAAGGAGGGAGGACTTGGTAGTGTACGTAATCATAAGTGCTTCAAAAGATTATAACTTTTTTTTTTTTGCCAACCAAAAGATTATAACAGTGCTAATGCAATTTCAAGTATGCATAATCATTATCTTCGTTAAATATTGCAAAGAAGACAAACTACTTTTACGGACTTGTCAATATTATATATATATATATATATATGTGTGTGTGTGTTTATATACACATGTTACTTATGTTGTATACATTAAATTTCACAAAGTTAGAGGACTCCAGTTGTTGACATTTGCTTCTATGCATTAAAAGATAACAGTTTTTTTTACCATCGAGAGTTGGAATGCAGTGGTCAGTGCGACTGTCACTCCCCAGGTGAACGTGTATTCGAATCCTGGAGCTACGCTCGATGGAAGAAGTAACCCACCCTTGATGCAAAACACCTTATAGGGGTGCGCCACGTGTATTCCTCACTCCGGATTAGTCGATTGCCTCTGATTACCTGGTCAAGTTGAAAGAATGCCAGTGACTCAAAAAAAGACGCAAGATATCGGAGGATTCCGGGGGATCCAAAATTGGGCCCTTGCTTGACGTTCACTAAAAACAGATAACAGTTTACTGCTAACACAAATTCTCCACCCAACGTGCCAAGGGATACGTTTTAGATTCCTCGATTCCTTCCCAAGAAAAAGAGATCAAGACATAAGTTAATTTTTTTTAAAAAAATTACTCAGAAGTTCCAAGCAACAGAAGTAAATCAATTAACCATAAAATGATTCATGTTGAGGTTGTTAATAAATGTTAGTAAGGTTGTTAATGACAACCTCAGCAGCTACTCCTATGACATTATGGTAATTTTGTGGATATTTTAGAACCATTTTGTGGTTAATTCTGTTACTTTGTCCCAAAGCTGCTTTCAAAGGTTTGCAATTGCATCCCAAAGTTTGGGTAAAATGCTACCGTAGTCGGCTCTAATATAAGCCAATTATTTATAATGTGGTGAACCAAAATTTAATATTGTATTAAGAGATACTTATATTTAAAATGTTAAATAATGCTTTAAATAAAACTATCTTTAATAAAAAATACATACATTAAAAAAAGAAAGCAAGCCGGTGACAAGCCTAATGAATATGATCATTACCCATCTATTACAAATGCCCTCCTATGAGTTTTTTTTTTGTATCCCAGTTTTATTTAATCTAAAATATAAGTCGAGTATAATAATTTTTAAAGCACTTATCAACTGTGAAGGTCTAAACGTGGATATTGGCTATGCCTTTAGGGACAGTCCGAGCTGGATGTTTTTCTTTATACTAATTAAATTTAATTCAATGTATCAAATATGATCTTGAAATGCTATCCTCTCCTGGATCAGTTATTACAGAATTAGTATGAATTTAATTATATGTTGGTAGAATGATTTCACACGAAACAAATATGTGAGAGGAGTTTTGTCTCGACTTGTACAAACATGATTCAAACGTAATTGCTAAACATGCACTTAGCAGTTACTAATTAGCACCATACTGTATACTTATTACATAATTAATAATATATTCATTGTAACGTATCTTGATGGTACATTATGTTATCATCCCATGATTAAAAAATAATAATCTATTTTAGCCTATTTCATACAGTCATGGCAGTATATTTTGGTTCTCCAGTAACTGATAATTTTTAAGATTTTGTGTGTGTGTGTGTAATTGTTATTTCAAGTAATGATATAATTTTCAGCAGATGTGGTTATGATTACTTAGTGGGGCAAAAGGAGGAGCCAATGAGAACAGGGGAGGGAGTAACCAAAACAGAACTGTCTTTGTTGATTACAGACACAGTCACCTGTCGGAAGCCAAGAAAAGGATTGGCATTTGGCAAGTTGAGTCATCTGCAACTTTTTATTTTCTTATTTATTAAGATAATACCAAATTTAATACTAAAAAAATCTGACCTGCATGATGTTCCTTTTCCTGAATTTATGGATTCATGGATGACGCGTGTTAATTGATCAAAAGCATATTGACTAAAAGATCTTGATTTTAGTCCCTAGATTTTTTAACAACTTTTAGTTTTGATTGATACACTTAACATATATAGTTAACCTAGTTAAAGATTCAATCCTTGAGAAATTATATGAACCAAAATCATACGTTTGAAACTTGAGAAACTAAAAGTTATATTAACCATTCCAAATTTTTAATATAATTTTTATATTTTAAAATTGAAGTCCAATTTGTTGGCATTTTGTTAAAATTATCGTTTAAATTTGTTTAAACGTCGTTTTTCAAAATATTTGCTCCTGTTACTAATTACAAAAAATTTGATGATAGTCCAGGCAATTCTTTTTCGCCTTTTGAGAAGCAAACATCAAATCCAAAATCCCCTTGGAAGAAGATTCACACAATCTGATTTACCTCCAATTGATATTGACTCAAGCTTCTAACTGTTTGATAATGCTTATTCAGGCTTCTATGTATTGAACCCACACAATCAAAGCCAGTGATATTGTGATTGTTTGGCAACGCTTAACTTATACCCAAAAGCACGTTCAACAGTATTTTTCCGGATAAAGAGATAATCTCATCCACATATTTGTCTCGATTTACGTAAAAGTAATTCTCTACCGCGTTGTCAAACGGACACATTATATGTTAAGCAAAATCCCACCATAACTTCGATCCTTCATTGAGGCTGGACAGTGAAATGTGAAAGTGACATCACCAAACTCTTAAAAATGGGCTAAAGTAAAAAAAAAAAAAAAGACCAACTAGAAATGGCTAAAATAAAATTCAGATGATCAGAAAAGATTTTTCCCAGAATATTATACAAAGGAGCAACAACGTGTATTCCAATAGATCACAAACCTATAAACAAACTAACAAAGTTACAATGGAAACAGAATCTTAGCAACCCACATACAGAAGTGGTCAGCTGTTTCAGCTTCAAGGAGCAGCATTAAACACCAGTGGATAAAAAATAAATTGATGTTACACGCAAAACCTGTTCGTGCCACTCCAGGATTAATAATATAGTTATTGTAACCCATTAAAAAAAAGGCAGTTTAATGATTGGAAAACAGCTATAATCCTACGATGTCCAACATGAAGTTGGAATGCCTTGCTTTTGAAACCATTCAGGCATGTGGAA
>JANTPZ010093806.1:0-20080 GCA_025593235.1 Vachellia pachyceras | reverse complement strand
CACCGGACTGCCTGAAGAACGCGCCGTTCAAGAAAAGGTCACCTTCTGATCTCCAATTCCAGTTGGTCCACTCGCTCTCAGGAGCATCCTCGTGCTTTGTCACCTCCTTGCTGGCCCTATTATCAGGAGCAAGAAACCTATTCCCTTCGCTGTTAATGGTAGGATTGGCACTTCCTCCGATGGCGTACATTTCCCAGTGAGTGTAATCGTTGTTCACCACGTGGAAATACCCGTGCCTGCACCTCGGCATTCTCTGAACAAGCCCTTCTCCGAAATGATTAAACGCCACGGTCGCCTGCATGTCCTTGTCCTGCTCGTATTCGTCGTTGTGACCCAAAAGCATCACCTTGTCGTGATGGGTCATGTAGTTGTTGGAGATGGTGATGGCCGTGAATGAGGCCGTCGTGGCAGTTAGATAAGGAACAGTGGTCGACCCATATGTGCTTGGAGTTGAAAATGGAGATGCCGTCTCCGTCCGACACCGTCCAGAAGCCTGAGTGTGTGGGAGAGTCTCTGATCTCCGTGTTCCCCGTGGGCTTACAGTCGTGGATGTGAATCCCGTGGACTATGACGTTGTTGACGTAATGGATGGTAATGCAGCCGCCGCCGGCGATGTGAACACTAGCTCCTCTCCCGTCGATGGTCTTGAACGAGTTCATGATGAGCTCTTGCTTCAGATTGATCACCATGTCTCTGTTGAAGATGATCCACAGCGGCTCCTCCTGTATGACGGCGTGCCTGAGTGTACCTGGCTTGGGGTTCACCGGGTCGTCATCCCCGGAGTCCGAGACAACGTAGATTCTGCCATTTCTTCCTCCGACGGCGTCCTTGCCGAACCCAATGGCGCAATCGGCCAGCCTCTGCCGGTTTTTCTCCCAATTGGGGTCACAGCGCCAGCAGTCATCGATGGGGTTCCCAGTTCCGCAAGACAGATACCCCAAGTTCCTTCTAGACGCATTGATTCTCCTGTAACAAAATCCAAATGAAGAAGGTTTATAACACAAGCTATGTATATACGCTCACACACTCACACATGGAAATAAAGGTTGCATGAAATTAAACGCGTGTACGTACCTGTGTACATCCTGGGCAACTAGGTCAGGGTGTGGCACTGGAGAGGAGGAAACAAGTAAGAGGAGAAAGAGAGCAGAGAGAAGGAGGAGGGGGAGATAGCAGGCCATTGTGTTTTTGTTTGGCTCTGTTACTGAATGGAGTGAGGGAGGTGGTGTGGGATGATGTTGAGGGAAGGAGGGGGAGGGGTTATTTAAAGGGGGAAAAAGCCGAGAGTAATGGCGTGATTAGGAGTAATTTTGCATTGGATCGTAATTTCTGGATGACTAATATGAACAGATAGAGGTAGTTTTGAAACTGTTAACGTTCGGTATGAGAAATTGAGGCACTCAGGTCAATGAGGCTGACCTCACTTGGATCATTTGGTAGAAGTCAGGTCCACTAAAGTGTTCTGTACATGAACATATTTAGCGTATAAATCTCCTCATTCTCAGGCTCCCTCCATAAGTCATGCCATGTTCTGTCTTCCAAGTTCAAACTACAAACCGCCTCGTGAATTAACTAATGACATGAAAGGGGAGCCAGAGGTTACAGTTTCGTGTGTAGAATGTACATACACACACTGTCTGGATTCAGGTGCTCGTGCCTAATTGTGTATCAAGCTGTGTTTCGGGCCGAGGGGAGAAGAATTCCTCGGCCATGTGAAAAGTTGCATTCACCTGTGTTTGTGCGTGTTGGGCCGAGTTGGAGAGCTAGCCCATCACCTTGCATGCAGGCCCGTTTTCTTCTCCTTGAATTTGGTGGAGATGATGGATCGAAAATGAAAGGGAACAGTAAACAGAATAGGAGGCCATTTACCAGAATGGCCTCCTAGGAGGAGAGCAACCATATTTGGACTGGATGTGGATGGGCTATGGTTTTTTTTTTCTGGGATTGGAAATGCGTGACATGCCAGAGCTTAAAGTCACCCATGAGCGTTTGGTAGAGTTGGTACTATCAACATTCCTTAGGGTAAGGGTTCAAACCCTGGAGAGTGATAGCTGCGATAATTAACGCAACCACAAAGAGGTTGTCCCATCGGTACCTCGCTACCACCGTAAGGTCTCCTCACAGGGTTCGGATTAATTTGGGGTAAACAATGAATCCAGATACCCCAAAATACCGGATGGTTTATACAAAAAAAAATTTAGAATTCGTTTGAAAATCTGTTTAAAAATAACTTTTACCAAATTTAAAATAAAGTTTAGATTTTAAATAATGGATTGTACGGATTTTAAAGTAAAAATGAAACAATTTGATGGACGGCAACCTTTAATTCCACGGAAGTCACGTGTTAGATACAGAGCAGTACAACGTTATTGGGAGTTTATATCAGAATCGAAGGGCGGTGGTGTTGGGACGGATAATTTGATGATTTGGATCCGAGAACACGTATGCGGGACCCACACCCTGCACTTTTCTCGTGCCCTCTCACTGTTCCCTTCCACGCTTTTTACGCTTTTGTCCCCACCACTTCCCTTACCCGCCCCCACACAATAATACCCACCTACACTGGTGTGAATAATGGTAGGAATAGATCAGGCCCCTATCAGATGATCTACGGCCTGGTCTGTTTAGGATCTAGTTTGATCTAATCTGTTTATTATAAAAGGATAAGTTAAGATCTATTTAAAGGTCTAATTGTATAAATAGGTCAAGTTTATTTTTTTAAAGCCTGACATGTAAGCCTTTAAACTGGTCTGTTTATATATAAAATTTATATAATTATTTTATATGATGCAAATAACACTTTTTGTATTTTTTCAATCCACATTTCTATATTAAATACTTGCATCCAATAAATATAGTAGGCTTAAAGCCTACCTTAAGGCCTTTTAAAGGTGTACAATAGTAGGCTCAATGTTTACTTTGAGGCCTTTTTAGATGTCTACATTATATGTAGGCATCTAAAAAGGCTTCAGGCTTTACCAGGCCTAGCCTAAAAAAAGTCTACATTCAGGCTCAGGCCCAAGCTCAGGTTCAACGTTTTCATTACAGGCTCAGGCCTATTTGATCAAAGCCTGGTCTGACCTGATCTATTTCCATCCATAGATAAATTCTTGCCTGCTTCTTGATCGCCACGTAACACATGCTCTGTTCAATCAAAGCATGTCATGTTCATATATTTAAACCCCCATGTGTCAGCTGACGTTTTTGTATTAATTTATTTTAACTGTTTTTATAAAAATATTAAATAAGTATGTGTGAAATATTTTATCTCGATTTATATAAAATTATTTTTTAAATATTTTTGTGGGTTTATCAAACAAACACTTTTATTATTGCCCGCTGATTTGAATCCTTCCTAGGTTGAAATTCAATCGCATTCCTCTACATGTGTTACATTGGACTTGTTTGGACATATGGTGTATAAATGATTTTACTATTTACAAGATAAATGTAAAGAAGATTATATCGTTTTACGAAAAAAATATTATTACACACACATTTGATTTTTTAAACGTTATTCATCAGTAATTGAACTTTGGTTTCCCTCTTCTTTATTTGGATTCACCACAATTAATTGCCTCAACCCGTACTCCTTATTTGCCTATTTGGTGAGTGGTGAAAGGGTAGGAGCCACTGGTAGGGTCATGCGAGTGTTGTTATAATTTTTTTTTTCACCCCGCACGTGAATGTTCATTCACCCTATAACAAGTTTGGGGTATTTTTTTTTTATGCTGGACCGATCGTCAAATACATAGAATTATTGTCATTTACGAGTCAAAACAGTTTAACATTATGGGTTCGTTCAGGAACGAGGTAGAGAAGCACTTTTACATAAGTTAAGGTAAATATATGGAGGAGATTATCTTGTTTTGCAGAAAAACACTGTTGAACGTACGTTTGACTTTTCCAAACGTTATAACAAACAAAACCTATATATAACTTCCGTTATATATTTTTCAAGTAAAACTCCTTTCACCTGATTACTTATAATTACAATGTTACTCCATATTTGGTGGAGGGAAAGTAAGTAACAACGCCATATTACCAAAAGCATGTTGAATAAGATTAATTTCTATGACAAGTCATTTTGCATGCTATCTATCCAAACCCAAAACGAAATCCAAGATAACAACGTAATCCACTTCCTCCGCCAATGACAACACTCCGCGTGTAAAAAGGGCACCGCGTCAGCATCATCTGCCTGACGAGCTATCTCCCTCCTAATGGGGTTAGTGTCCCTCCCTCACAAAAGCATCTCACTTTTTGCTCGCTTTTTCAATCCCTCTCTCTCTCTCCCCTCTGCTGTGGCCGATGATCAGGTTTCATACCCAACAAAACAGAGCGCCCTATTCGGCTGCGTGTGTATATGGTAATCGAGAAGCCATAAGAAGCTATGTGTCATAGCGACACCCCTCCTATTGCTTCTCCTCCTTCCGATCTCAGGCACACTAACTCCGACTCTAATATTATTCTCTCAGCCGCAGATTCTCTGAGTCATCTTGCAACACCTCGCCGCAGGAACAGAACAAAAACCAGGAAGCCCAAGTTCCTGAGCCTTCGTCTCCAACTTTCTTCGAAGCAGTCCGATCCGATGACGCATCACCAACAGCTCAATCTCTTTCCCTTGCACCCTGAGAACTTGATCCCTGACAAGGATGTCATGCACGACGACGACGACGTCGCTCTCCTCTTCACTTCCCACTGCCCCGACACCCTCAACGGCCTTCTCGAACAGGACTCCACCACCACCACCAACACCACCACGTCGGAGGAGGATTCTATGTCGCCCCCACAGTGTGTGACGGCGAGCCCCTTCGACGAGGAAAACGGGAGCCCGCTTGTTCGGAAGGCCTTGAGGAGGAGGAGAAACGAGGAGGAGGAGAGGTGGGTGTGTTACTCGGAGGTAACAAGCTATTGCAGCGCCACCACTACGGAGAGCACCGCCGTCACCACGGCATCGTTCGGGTTACTGTCGTTGAAGCTGGATCATGAGGGTATACTAAATGCTTGGTCTGACAAAGGTCCTCTCTATGTTCCGGGCGAGACCCCACTCGCTGTCGACGACTTCCTCGATCATGTCCTTCCGCACCGTCCGCCCGATGTAAGAATTCTCTCTTCACTCCGATCCTCGTTATTTAAAATCGCCCACATCCATAGTTTCTGATGAATCTGTCAACATGACGCAGTAAGATCGTACATGGGTTCTTATGATTCATGGATTCCTTTTCTCTTTTAAATCTGCTATGCCGTAGTATGTTCTCAATCGATGCATGGTAGATTGGTAACACCCCATGTTGACTTTGAGAATTGATGATTTTTTTTATTCCTGGAAGTTTGTGAGGGAGTTTTTGACCTACTTTTTTTTATCGAGTGAAAGTTTTTGACCGATTTTAGATGAATAATTGGGGAGATTATTATTGGGGCCCACTGAAAAGAGATAGTTAGTTGGAGAATGAAGATATTTATTGAGTATATATACTAGCAATATGTAGTGGAGAGTGAGGGGTAAAAGAAAAACAAGAAATTAAAGCAGTGACCAGTGAAAATGAAGAGCAATGTGAAATTAATAGTGGTCTGTGCGGGGAATTGCAGGTGGGACGGGGTCAGAGTGAGAAGAAGATGGGTCAGAGGGAGGCAAGCGTGTTAAGATACAAAGAGAAGAGGCAAAGCAGGCTCTTCTCCAAGCGAATCCGCTACGAGGTTCGTAAGCTCAATGCTCAACAACGCCCCAGAAAGAAGGTACCTTTTCTTTTCATTCTCATTCATATCCCTCCTTCTCAAACTTTATTCTCTCTGCATCAGTGTTAGACTTTATAATTCTAAGTTGGCCGGCCGATTTGTGACTGCAAGTTTTCGGAATTGCTCGTTAAGTTATCTTGCTAAGTCACTGACAAGTGAACTTCTGGCGGAGGATTCTAAATGGCATGGGAAATTAGGCATCCAATTAGTGATTTGAATGACATGTGAATCAGTGGGATTCCATTGTATTATGTTCGTTTTTCTCCGTTAGGATTTATCTCTGGATTGTCTGTGTAGGGACGATTTGTGAAGAGGGACTGAGAAGTGAAGGTTCTAGTGGCGTACGGCAGCTACTCCTATCGATTGAGAAGAACATGGTTTGCCAATATTCCAGCGTCCCTTAACAGTCTCTGTTATTTTGCACATATCTTGATTATATAGAATTATTAGACCCATTTGGGAACACAGTGTAAAAGTGTTTTTAGTTAATGTAAATATGTGAAGGAAATTATCTCGTTTTACGGAAAACACTATTAAATGAGTTTTAATTTTTCAAACAGAATGGCAAACAAGTTCATTATTGTAAATATGACAATGCTGTGCGAGGAACAATAAATAGATATGCAAGAAAAAAGAAAACATAACGCTTCCTTAGAATTATCAGCAACACAGCAAATAATGAATATGATACTGTGACGAAGAGGAAGGGGAATAGGTAAGGCAGTGTACGTATGGTGGGGCAAAGGGAATCTGGATCAACGTGTTCTCTTTATTTAATATTTGCTCTGGTTTTTAACATAAGATCAATATCAATAAAAGTATTGAACTATAAAGTGGATGTTACATTAATGACTAGATGTTAAATAGTTAAAGTGATGGTCAAAGAGTGAGATACGATCGTGTTGATGTTGCAAATTTATGATCGGCGTGTCTCATTTGTGTTGCAGCTATTGAACCTATTTAGGAACGCGATATAGAAGTACTTTTACACAAGTTAAGATAAATATATAGATGATATTATCTCGTTTTACAGAAAATACTGTTAAACATACGTTTAACTTTTATAAACGTTGTTCCAAACAAACCCATTATGAGGTGATAATTATTGCCGACGCTCACGTAATAGATAAGCCAGGCCCTGTCATGTATGATTTGTTTTTTTATCAGCTTCACCGTCATTAATCACTGCATACACTGTTACACTTCAATTCTCTTCATTCTCAGATTCTTAAGTTGTAAACTCCATCTTTGTTTATTGTTGTAATGTTTTATTAGATTTTTAAAATAAAAAAAAGTCCATACTTTGGCTGTACGGATTTAGAAGGAAGAGAAGGGAAAAGGGATTATGGTGTCGGCCCTTCTACACTGGTTTGACCAAGTAGAGGGAAAGTTCTTTCATCCCATCAACAGAATTAAAGGAAAAAACTTTAATGCGTTTTGCTACCCAATGTGTTTGGTTTCGGACTTTAAACATGTGTTGGAGTTCATATTGGCCCCTAAACCCAAGTCAGAGCTGAGGAATAATAGATTTCTCTGTTGAAAATGTCAGGCAGATCAATGAAGTTGATTAAGCAACCAACAAGTGAAAAATTAATTGCTCGTTTGGTACGCTGGAATTGATTTTGATGGAAATGGAGATGGACATGGACATGGAGATGGAAATGAGAATGGAAATGAGGATGGAAATGAGGATGGAAATGTATATAAATATAGAAAAAATAAGGGGTTAAAAAATCAATTCCATGGAATTGAATACAATTCCATGGGTTACATCATGGAATTCATTTCTACCCATTTTGAATTCCATTTCCAATTCCACCCTCAATTCCATCATACCAAACAAAGGAAATGAATTCCATTTCCATTTCCACCTTCCAATTCTACCATACCAAATATGGCATAAGCATGCAGACTCCAATTCAACACACGTACACAAACTTGGCAAGTTACAGAATTTAAGGCCCATTACTCTAGGTGACGCTCGTGGAACTATAGCCCTCTCCAAGAATAAATTACTGAGTCGATTGTGATGTTCAAAACATTCACCTGCATATGTGCTCCAATTGTAGCTAGTGATGACTCCTGTTGTAGCAATGTAATATCATTGAAGAGCTAACAATGCCCGTCCTCTACCCATCATTCATAATCCATTCATGATTTTTGCCTCCCCACCTAAACATGATCTCAATCTTCTCCCTTTTTCCACTTCTTTCTTGGCGTTCGTTAGGGCATAGCAACGGGTAAGACGGGTTGGCCTTTTAAACGAGTTCGAGGAAGCCCCAAACCCTGTAGAAACTTGTTTGAGCCCGTTATAAACGGGTTGCCCTAAAACCCATCAAGTTTGGGTCGGGCTCACGAGGCAACCCGTTTATTTTTTAATCTTATTTTTTCATTGAACCAAGTCAATTCAAGGAGGAGATGAGATCGCAAGAAGAAAAAAATTATACTTCCAACAATTGAAAACATTTTAACCTACGAAATCTGCATTCAAGGCCAAGGATTTCCAAACAGAATGAGCAATAGCTTTAATCAACAAACTTTCGGAACTTTTGTTTTTGAAATGAATCCTCGAGCTTGGAAGAAGCATATTTTGCATATCAAATTTAGGAACTATAGGAATTCAAGCTTGAATGCTGCTGCTTCTTCTTGACAAGAGCTGTTCAGATTCACTACATTCCTTTGTCCATACAGAAGGCAGAGCATTGAACCAGAGAAGCAACAGAACAGGAAACGAAACCCACTGCATTTTCCTGCGAAAGAAAGAAAGAGAAATCCAAGGATTTGAAATCCTTCACATGTTTCACATAATGGAAGATTGGATCAACACGGGGGCGAAGAACCACCAAAGAATCAAAACAAGAGGCCACGCTTTGGAGAATGAGAGTTGAGACTCTAAGGGAGGCCGTCGCTCGTCCTTGCGATTTGCGGGAGGATGTCGCTCACCCAGGCGACGCGTCGCTGCCCAGTCGTCGCTCACGGCTCACCCACACGACGCTTCGCTACCGAGTGCAAAGACGAAGGTGGCTGGAGGAGAGAAGGTGATGCGACCCAACATGACGCATCAAATTCAAATCAGCCTTGCAAATTTCAAGTGGTCCAATTAAGGGAGCTAAAAAGTCACTACTCTCATTTGGGCTTACAATGGAGCTACGGATCAAGTTTTGGGCTTAGAGTCAAGGAACTGAAGAGCATAGGCCAAGTACTTCACATGGGAGGACTCATTTGGGCCTAAATAAGCACATTATGGTCTTTAAATGATGATAATATTTTATAGCTTTTATTTGCACGAAAATTACATACTAGTTGGCAGATTTGACTTTTGGAGTTTCCTGTTTTAAGAATTTCCTTATTTGCAATCACTGCAAATTAGGTAGCTTTCTAGTTTCCTTTTCTTAAGAGTTTCCTTCTTTGCATTCACTGCAAATTAGGTAACAGTTGACTTTCCTTTTTTCTTGAGAATGTCCATTTTTAATTAGACTTTAATATTTGTAATTAATGCAAATTAAGTCAAATTTGTGAGTTTCATCTAAATACTTTGTAACGCCTCTTTTGACGGCAGACTTCGATTTTTGAATGAAAGATTGCATGTTCATGCACTTTGAGAGGATTCTCTCTAGGGTTCTTTTCAGAGCTAACAGACTTATCAAGGCTTGATCAACCCTATGGTGTCTTCCAATACTTAGGGTCCTTGTTCTTCCGTGTTCAAGGGTTCAAGTGGATTGTTGGCCTTTGTTTAGCTTTATTGGGATGCGTATATTTTAGATTGGCTGTGGATTCTTGGAATCTTTCCCTATTGGGTTCGCACCAGAAGGGTATGGCAAGGACCGAGGAGTAAGGATGAGGTGGCTATAGGGGGAGGAAGACGAAGACGAACGGTATGGCGAGAGAAGGGTTTGAGAGAGGTCAACTGAGTTCTGATTTCTCTGGAGTAAAAAGAAAGGTGTAGGACGAGACGAATGATATTAGTGGGTTGATAACTTGAGATAAAAAACATGCCTTTGCCAAATAAGCCAAGCGAACTTTCAATACGTTGGTGAAATACTAAATATATATAAACAATTATACACATAAAATATATAAAAATAAACGGGCAGGCACGGGAAGCCTGAGGGTGTCCTCGTAGCCCATCCCGTTTAAATCCGCCTGTTCCGGACTGCTTTTCGGACAAGCCCAAACGGGCCAAACGCACACCGGGTTCCGGGTTGTTTACTCAACCCTAGCGTTCGCACCCGATCAACGTACACCGCCTTACAAATCCCACGAATGTTTATTTATTCAAGAAATTATATACACATATATTTCAGCTAAAAAAAACCTTCACAGCAACTTCGTGCTGGACCGGATAAAACATTACTGAGCTTGTTTAGCATTTTATTTGAAAAAGTCAAAAGCCCAATCAACAGTATTTTTCTGTAAAACAATATAATTTCTTCCACATATTTACTTCAACTTATTTAAAAATATTTATTTATTGCATTCTTAAACGGGTCACTTTTTTGTTATCGTCATATAAAATCACAATCCTAGTGTCAACGTGGGCCCAAAGCCTGTAAAGATAGAGGCAAAAACAGGTTTGTTGCATAGGATGGGAATAATGCCAAGAACTGTACTGTTTGTTCCATGGCCACGCAAGATTCCGGACGCCATAGGTAATTTGAGAAAGTGGACAATTAGACGATGCTTCTCCAATTTCGCCTTCACGTCTGAATTGGAGAAAAAACCCTAGTAAAACTACCCCTTCAGCTTCAAGGCTCAGGCTTGGATTCTCCCTTCTTCCCTGCAATAATGATGCTGCGCGCATCTTTCACTCTCTAAACATCTCACCGTACATCGTCTTGAAGTTTTTAACTGTGCTCCTAAACCTAGTCTTGATTGCCATGCTCAAACCTGCAGATCAAAACTGAACAGAGGGACCCTACTACTCCGTCACCCCTCTTATTTATAGCACTACAAGTTGAACAAGAGTAGGCCCCCAGGTATCGTATATAGTACAAACATACATGCCAACAAAATTAACGGAAGAAGAGAACAAGCATAAAAAGGGGTCATACCTTGCCGGCGAGCCTGCTTGCTGCAGTGAGAGAGAAGTAGTTTATGTTGGCAGAAGAAGAAAGAGCACAAGAGTGCACAAACACAAAGAAACCCTTTGGGTATGTTCACTTGTGCTCTCTATCTTCTGTCAACCACCTTCCCTCCATCTCCCCGGCCCGCCTTCTTCTTAAGCATCCCTAAAACAATTAAAACTGTTCATTCCCATCTCCACTCGTCAGCTACCAACCCTATCTTCCGTGAGAGAGAGAGAGAGAGAGAGTTCAAGGGAGATCAAAGGGGAAGAAAAGGAAGGAAGAGTTGGAATAAAGACATATGGGAGACATGCAGCTTGGAGAAGAACAAAAAAGTACAGCCGTATCATGTGAAGAAGATGATGCAGAGGCACGCGCACAGGAGACCTCATCAGATTAATCTGTGCGTTGAAGAGGCAAAGGTGTATCCTAAAAGTGTGTATCTGGCATTGAATTTTCAAGGGTTTGGAAGGTACTGGTACCATAACTACTACGTTTCACGAGAGGTAGAGTGATATGGCTGAAAGAGACTGGAAGGGGCAGGATAAGATGGAGGAAAAGAGGAGGCCATGATTGGTGCAAATAAGGATGGCTTAGTAATATAATACACCACAAATACCAGTATATGCAATATTGGGAAGATCACATGATGGCTTAAGCAAGAAAGCCCTAAAGGTTTATTATTGATTGGTTTACTTAAAATGATCGTTATTATTAATACGGGAGGGGCCTGGATTCGAGTTTTCTTCTTGTTCTTTAATAATATAGTAATGAAATAAGTACAGTGAGGAATAGGTGAAGCAAAGGACATGGCCGTAAGGGAACAAGGGACGTAATTGGTGGGGTGTTGGCATGGAAGAGAATCGTGTTTGGGTAAAGCAAGGACAGGATGGCTGCCATTTATATGCCATGCATGTTCATATTGCTTCCCTTTTCCACTCATTTTCTTTAATCATACCCTCCATTTCATAAAAACAGTCATAAACAATCCACTTATATTATTTAGTGGGTAGAGAAGTTTTCTCTTTCTCTCCTTCTCTCTCCCCACTAAACAAAAAAATAATGGTAGTAAATGAATGGTTTACGACATTTTGATACACACAGGATAAAAGGAGATTGAGTAGGTTCAAGCCGATACATAAACATCACTTCATTGTTCCCCTTTCTTCGTTTCGATTTCTGATTGGCCCCTATCAAAGTACCTCAATCCTAGTACATTTTTTAATTCCAAACATTCTCATTCTCGTTTTAACTCATCAAGGACAACTAACGACTACACCCCCCAAAAAATATTCCCCCCTTATCAACTCCTCCTCCTCCACACGGATCTCGTACATCTTTTATGTATATTATTTACGGGTAATACAATGAAGGGTTAACTTTTCAATTTGTCCTCGTTGAAGACGTTGTATTAAGACGCTTATTAGAGAACAAATACTTATTTGATATTGTTTGTACGGACACATAGAGAGGTCATTGGAATCATCAGTGAATAAAATGTAATACGTGAAGTCTCACATTAATTGAAAAGGGAGACGAAACACATGATATAAGAATATACCTTCTCCTCGCAAACGTGTTTTCTGGATTATTATAGAACTTCAAGAGAGTAAAATCATGCTCTATTTGCAATGATCTTCGCAAACATTATGTTTTCAACTATTAAACTTTTGAATAAGGGCAAAATGATTAGCCCTCTAATTTTTTTTTATTTATAAGTCACATTAAGACTTTTAAATTTTTATATAAATATATAATTTTACTTTCGCTATCATGTCATTTTTTCGCCAGCTGAATTGTCAAGTGGATTTTGTACTTTGGAAGTAAATTGTATATCAAACAAAGACGGATCAGTTGAAAAGTAGTAAATGAATTCTAACACATAATTAATTAAATCTACAATTGCAGTTAGTTTCAATTAAACATGTTGGAAGATAAACTTGTGGATAAGATTTTGCGGTGAAGATATGACCCTTCAGCCTCCTAATATACCCCCTTCAGATGCAAAATTCAATTGAAAAGAGAATACGGGGAATAGAAACCAAAGCTTATCCCTCTCGTTTTCAGATATTTATCGTTTACCTGTTAATTGGGTAATGGTCCAATTGACATCTCAGTAATTATAGGGCCCACCCGGTCCACTCTATTTATTGCGAAACCTCCTTCCTCGTCCCTGTCTCCAGCCTCAGCCGCCCCTGTATTCTGCAACTTGTGTGATCCTACTTTGATTAATTTGACCCATCCTTAACTAAATATCATCAAACAAGATTATGACACGCACCAAATCAAAAGTCTGGCGCAAGACAAAAAAGATCATTATGCTAGCCACTTGGGACCCCAATCCTCACTCATGCGTGTTTGCTTTCCAACAAAGAGGACCTTATTTCCAACGCCATGCCTTCCATGGGTCCTCCTTGTTGCTCCCCAGAGCTTCACTTTCTTGATGGGGCCCCGAAAGCTTATATTTTTCGCATCATTTTGAACTCACTTGTGTTGACCCAAATTTAAGAAATCCCAACTTTGAAACCCCAAAATCGATGTCGCTGTCAGCTTCTCTTTTAAACTTTGCCCCGCGTGTTCGCGAGCGTTCATATAGCACTAGTATTATACAACAAAGAGGCAGAAAACATACCGAAGAATTTATGACACAAACAGAATCAACAGATTTGTATTATCACAGCAACCTCTGCACATTGTAACAGCATTGTTTCAACAGCAGGGTTCACACCATCACATCTTTCAAGGAACGAGTCTTAAAATCCTAAGACGATCCAGTACTACATACTCCGCTACGGACTAAAATAGGACAGTTGAAGAAAGACCCATCTTTCTAATTGGCTTTCTCCACTTTAGTTTTTTGTGGTTAGTACTAATCAGCGACGCTATTGGACGAATCCGAGTTATGCACTGATGGTAGGACAAGGGGCGGCCATGGGCTGAGCTCCGACCAAGGCAAGAAGCTTCTTCTCCTTGATTGCTGGGTCCTGTAGCAGCAGAGCCTTGTCCTTGTCTTTAACCCCAACCATGTGAAGGTGTTCCTCGTCGTCCCTCTCTTTGCCTCTGAACAAGAGCCTCTGCTCTCTCGGCTCCAAGCTTGTAACCAGTGACAGTATCATCTTCAACTCCCCTGCAAACCCATTAATTGATTCACGACTTTTGTCAAGCACCCACAGAGCAATGCTCTAATTCTTCCAGAAAAAGGGAAGAAATTTCAATCTTGGGGCGTTCTAGTGGTTGAAACTCACCGAAAGTTGAAGTGGGTTGAATGGAAATGTCATGCCAGTGAGACACGGTTGAGACTCTGATGGTGATAACCCCATCGTCATGGCCGGCGTCCCTTTTCTGAACAAGCATGCCGCCGGGGCGAAGTTCCCACTTGACGTCGGAGATGCTTCTGCACTCCTTTTCCTGAGGCGGCGGCGGCAGTGGCGCTTTCCCTGCATGGCCAAGCTTGGAGAAACTTCTGCTGAATCTCTTGGAGCTAAACTTGATCATCATTGTGTGTGTGGGGTTGTGAGAGACCGAGAGTGGCGTGGGGTGGAGTGAGGGAAGTTGAATGACTTTTGGGGGAAGTTATATAACGAAGGAGGGGGAGGAAGAGGACAAGAACAAGAAACGAGAAAAGCTTTGAAATTGGAGAACGGTTTTTCAGCTGATTTTGGGAATATGGGAGGCGCACATGGGTAACACACTAGCACGCATGCTTAATTTGCGGGCCTAACCACATCTCTTTCTATATTCAAATTACTATCGTGCATATTTAAAAAAAATTTATTTAACAGTACGTATAAGTTAAGATTAAAAAATCTCAAAATCCATAAAAAAATTTTAAATTCATAAAAGCATATTAAAATATGTAAAAGTATCTTGAAATCTTTAAATTTATTTCTTTCTTTAATAGTAAAATCATTTCTTCTGACGAATTCTCAAACACATATATATTTTTGAGAAAATCATAGTAGAGTAATCTATACTTTCATCACATTTTTAATTTGGTATATACGTGTACATTTTCTTTTTCAATTAAATTTTTTATTTTAATTTATTAACACCGTTAACTATTGCACATGAGCTAAGGGTGTTAAATATTAAAGTTATCGAGGTTAATTATGTTAAAAAAGTAAAATTAAAATATTTAATCAAGAGAAAAATACACATAGTTACCAATTTAAAATTGAGAAGAAGTGTAAATGTATCCCTAACTTTTCTATTGAATGCACTGTTATCCTCATGATAACGTGCTCGTTTGAAAAACCTTACTTACTCCCCAAAAGTATGTTCAACTGTGTTTTTTTTAAAATGAGGTAATCCCCTCCGTATATTTACCTTGATTTACATAAAAGTACTTTTCTACCGCGTTCTCAAACAAACACTATATATAAACATTAACCTTTAATTATTTATTGTTGTTAGAAAATTTTAGGTAAATCAGATACCAAGAGTTTATTAGAGTAAAGACACATTACTAAACTAAAAAAAAACATTTATAAAAATGCCTACACTTAATCGAATCAACAAATTAGCATCGTTCTTTCGAGCTTGTTAGTTAGGATGTCGCTGGCAGACACAGCATAACAAAGTGTTTATAGTACGCAGAGATTTGCTTCGTTAACTTAAAACTCAATCCGGACTTTTTTTTGGCCGGACGGACATTAAAATTTATACATAATTCAAAAAAAAAAACTCTTTGTCGTTCTTCACTGCATTAAGCTCGTGTATTAACTAATAATTAAACAACGACTAAATATATGACGGGGCATGCATTATTGATCTGCTCAGTATCAATTATTTAATTCCTGCTCTGGAAAAATATCATTTCGTTGATCAGGACTTATGTCTTTTGCAGTCAGTTGTTGTTTTTAATAAAAACAAACACACAAATTTGTTAACAAAACGAAGGATCTCCTGGAGGATACACAATTGATCTGAAGGCCCAGTGTCCCTTCGTTAGCGATAGGAAATTACAGCTGCTTGGGAATCCGTTAGAAAAAAAGAGTTTATGGATATTGAGAAGAATTTACGGAGTCTAAAAAAAATTTACTTATTTCAAGATGTTTTTTGTCTTGACATGTGTACACGATTGAGGGAGAGATTTCCCAAACATATGCATTAAACGCAAATGCATGAGCCATCCCCTCTTGATCTACTTAATTCAAACATATTTAGTACAAAGCAAGTCAAGATCTATGAAACCAACACTAATTCATGCCATTATATTCAACCTACACAAAGCCGTTAAATGGGGTAACCATTCAACCAACACTTTGCACCAGTACCGTATTAAAAACACACTACATTCGATTTTTAATATAAAAGTTAGCTGATTTTTTATAGATTAAAAAAATTAAATAGATTACTTACAATAATATATATTTTGATTATGTGTATCGCTGAATTGCATATCAATTTACAAATCAAAGCAAGTTGTTTTGGAAAAAACAATAAATATATATCAATAAGTTAACATCTTTAATCTCCTAAAAAATCAATTAACTTTTATATTGAATGTTAGAGATGCTATTATATAAACTTTAAAATGTCAGTCGTCAAAGAAAAAGGATATAAATGAATGCTGGAAAGTGGAAACGAAAGATGGTGGAGAAGGGATGGTAACTCAAAAAAATTTGGACGTTGATGGGGTTATTGTTAGGTATGTTAGGGAAGACATTTGTTAGTGCATAGAGTTTACTTAGCGTGAGGGCAGTTGGGGGGTCATTTTATAAGGCACCAACCCTACACGTGAAGGCTGAACAATAAGAGAGAAAGAGGAACACCAAATTTGCATACAATACCTGCAGGATTTTGTAGTTTAGCTATGTCCGTAACCTTAAGACGTTAGTGTATGTTGGTTCCGTCTGGAAAGGAAAGAAATTAAAACAGAGCTTGGGCGGCTACCAATATTGTTACCCCCACATGGGCAGGTGCAAAATATTCGCGTCATCGATCATGCCCTCGATCATTTGGATTCGGTTAAAGTATAGTTTTAGTCATTTATGTTTACGTCAAGCTTCATTTCAATCCATTAAATTTAAAAAGTGCATTTTCAATCCCTCAAACTTAACACCGATAATCTTTCTTAACGGAAATTGCTAACTCATCAAATTTAATTGATGGTTGTGCAATAAAACATTGACAAAGCATAATCACATTGTAATTTTAATTTAATAATATAATAAATTTGACATTTTAAATTGTGCAAAGTAGGAAAGATTTAAAATAACGGTGTTAAGTTTGATGAGTCAGCAATTTCCGTTAAAAGAGACTAATGCACTTTTTAAACTTAAAATTACTAAAGTAAAATCTGACACAAATATAAAGAACTAAAAGTATACTTTAACCTCTGGATTTTGTTGGTCTTTAAAGTTTAAACCTTTGGTGTACATATGGCCCCTCGTTTTTGTGTACATTCATGAATTCACACTTGCCTGTCTCCCTTTCATTTTCGTGTACAATCCGACAAGTCCCATTTGATCCCTTCTTATATACAATTAGATACTCATTTTGTAGTGTATGCCAGAGAAGCCACAGCTTCTGTATTCAATTGACCTGCTGACACTTGAAAACTGTACTCTCTTGGATATTCTTATATCTATCAAATCCATGCATGTGCCCCTCTTGAAGTTTCCTGACCATCGCCACAATCCATTATCGTATATATGAGTCCTGATCTTGTTTTAAATCTGTTCAAATCCTTCGCTCACGTCACATACACACATTTTACTATTAGCTTGTTGCAGATTATTATTGTTCAACACCCTCATCAAATTATTCTTAATAAAATAGGTTCCATACCACATTTCATTTTTATCAGTGTTTGATTGTTGAAATAACTGCATTTCCAACTATATATATGATTTTCATGGACAGATATGTGATTCCTCTCTCAGAAACTGTCGTGTCGTTGTTGTTTAAGAAATTTAAATACATCATGCTCTAATTGAAGAGTCAAGTGATATATATATGGTGTGTGTGTGTCTATATATATAACAGATACATATCTTTCCTCAAACAGTAAGCCATGGATGCTTCTAAACTGGAAAATTAATCCAGTGGTTAGCCTAAAGAAGGCTTGTTTGGATAGTCCGTTAGGAGAATGAACACAGATTTCGAGATAAATATGTGAAAGGAATTTTGTCTCAGTAAGCGTAGGAATGTCTTTTGGAGAGGCAATTGACCTCCTCAAACAAGCCCTATATTCAATTATGAGTCGCTCATGACCTCTGTACGTTTTCAAAGTCTTTATTAGCAGAAATACTATTATTACAGTCACTTAATTAACTAATACCATTATTACAATCACTCAGTTAACAAACAAATATTGTTATCGAAGCTTTTAGGCCCACTTGGACTATGTGATTCAGTAAGAGACTGAAAGATGAGCCAACAATTAATAATGATCCTATGCCCATCTTTCTGCTTCGATTCTTCTATCTTCAGAACAAACACACGCACAGAATTTACTAATGTGCATTTTCAGGAAATCCTTCCTCAAACAGTATACGCTAGTCAAGATAAAAAGCATCTTGAAATACGTAAAAAGCATATCAAAATCCGTAAATTCTTTTTGGATTCCGTAAATTCTTCTTGAAATCTGTAAACTTCTTTCTCCTAACGAATTCACAAACACACACAGTATCAACGTCGCCTTGTTTTATGTAATTTTAGATAAGTCTGAGTCTCGATAATTTAAAAAACGTGTATATAAGTACTTACAAATTGCCCCCAACAAGATCTCAATCTAAACTTACAAATTGCCCCCAACAAGATCTCAATCTAAAACCCTCTTTGTCCTCTTCCAAATCCTTTTACTAAACACATGCATCCTTTTACTATTAGCGGAATTAATCAATTCTGTTCCAAACATTTCTACTACACCCAACCTTATTTCCAAGTCCGTTTATTATTTCAGTATCATGAAGAGCTTGTTTTGGGTCAATTCCAAAAGGCACGGCCCAACCTGAACTAAACAGGCCCAACACACTTTTTTCATAGGCTCGTTTTTCTTTCTATCGAGCAGTGATCAATTGAAGAAATCAGGTTATCCGTATATACTTCAATTCAATCAAAAAAAGATGATTTGGGAAAAAAGAATTATAAATGGGAAGTGATCCCTGATATCAATACATCAAATGAACCCAACATGACAAAAAAACAATCCGAAACTTATCGAATTCGGCTATATGACAATCTATCATGTTTATCTGATCTCCCTAAAAGGGTTTACGATTCATATGGGGCTATCAAAATGCTGGGCACAATGAAATTGAGTTATAGTAGTTCCTTTTTTTTTGCCAATGAGTTATAGCAGTTCCGTTCACAAAAGAATGTGTGAAGAGATATAAAAACAAAGTGATGGGGAGATCGGAGAAAAATATTACCGAAGCCATTGGCGAATATAAATATCAAAGGCCGTCGTGATGCTGCATCTGCAGGGGGAGACACGGTGCAGTTGCAGAGGGGGAAGGAAGAGACAGAGAGGCGGGAAGGAGGGGGGCGGGGATAGCGACGAAGAAGGAGGGCATGGAGCCAAAACCAGCGAAAATAACGGCTCTTAAAAACTTAGAAAAGGTTCCTTCCAGATTAAATCCTATTCATATATTACGCCATAATGATATGATAACAACACTTGGTAGTTCTCTGGCCACGTCATATTTTGTGCTTTCCCGATTATTCGAATGAATTCCTCACCGTACGGTATCGGATAATCATCACCTTTATATATATATATATATATCTGTGTGCATGTATATATGTTAAACAGGGAAAATCATTTCCGTCGTTTTCCCTTCCCGACTCAATTCGCGGCGTCTCATTCTATTTCCTCTGGTTTGATCTGTCTTGAGTTGCCGTTCTGCAATAATGGCGACGGGGATTGTCAGAAGGGCGGTTTCTAGGGTTTCATTGTCGCCTGCATGCATGTTGATGATGATGAGGAATAGAGCTCACGCTTCCGAAGCTCAAGCCCAGCAAGTCGAACCGACGGCTCGCGACACCGCCAGCTTTAAAACCTTCCAAATCTACCGATGGAGCCCGGAAAATCCATCCAAGCCCGAGCTTCAGGAGTACAAGATCAATCTCAAGGAGTGTGGACCCATGGTGCTCGACGCCCTGATCAAAATCAAGAACGAGATCGATCCCTCGCTCACTTTTCGTAGGTCTTGCCGCGAGGGAATCTGTGGATCCTGCGCAATGAACATTGACGGTTGCAATGGCTTAGCTTGCCTGACCAAGATACCTTCTGGAACCGCCTCCACAATTACTCCTTTGCCCCATATGTT
>JANTPZ010093803.1:0-12502 GCA_025593235.1 Vachellia pachyceras | reverse complement strand
CTTTTTCTCTCTTTCTCTTTCTTACTTTCCTCTTTCATACCCACTTTTTCTTACTTTTTTACCTCGAAATCTGTAAAAGCTATAACTTCCCAAACATAAATCACATTTCAAAATATAGGTTTTACCTCGAAATCTGTAAAACCTAGGTTTCAAACCTAGCATCCAAACCAGCCCTTATAGCCTTTTAGTCTCTTCTATTGAACGATGTGATTTGTGAATCAATGAGCAGTTTTTAAATAATTTATGAGATCTTTTAATTTAAATGTTGAAGTAATTTTTTAAAAAAATATGGCTTATAAAACACATCGAAAGAAAGATTAGTTGTTTGGAACGTGTTTCTACTCAACAGTGCTTTTTTTAAAAAATAATCTTTTTTACATATTTACCTCTTTCAGTTTGAGAACGCGGGAGAGAAATACTTTTACGCAAGTCGAGGTAAATATGTGGAGAAGATTATTTCGTTTTACGTAAAAAAACACTATTGAATGTGCTTTCGGGGAGTAAATAACCTTTTCCAAACAAGCACCTTGCCTTGCGTAAAAAGTATTTCTCTACCGTGTTCCCAAACGAGCTCCTTGTCTTCAAGCTGCAACGTGTATAGGGTTTGTTTGGAGCAACGTTTTCAAAAGTCAAACACATTTTCAAATTTTCCCGTAAAACGAGATAATCTCTTTCACATATTTTCCTCGACTTGCGTAAAAGTATTTCTATACCGCGTTTCTAAAATGGCTCATAATGTGGGACGCTTCGCTTGTGACGCACTGCTGGGTTGAGTTATAAACATGGAGCTTGTTTGGCAGAGCGGTTGTTAAAGCAAAACGCACGTTCAACAGTATTTTTCTGTAAAATGAGATAATCTCCTTCACATATTTACCTTGACTTGTGTAAAAGTATTTATTAACCCCATTCTCAAACAGGTATATGACCATGAAAATCATTTCCTTGTTCATGAATTACTGCATTAGTTTCCAAATCGAACCTCTCACTTGACCAGAAAATATTTGAATTTTTGTTAACAGAAAAATATATTATTTTTATTGTTGAATCATTGCACTAGTTTCCAACTCGAATCTCTCACTTCTTTTGGATGAAAGTCGGACCTCTCACTCATATAGAAGAATGCTGGCTAAAAATTGAATGATTTGATGCGAATTAAATCTACAATTTATTTATAACTATTTTAAATATTCACTGAATTATTGTTGTCAATAAAGCCCTCACAATTTAGTTCATGTTTGTTACTAATTCTTTAATATTTGTTTTCAAAATTTATAATTAAATTTTAATGATTCGCAGATAGAGTTAATATCTGGGTCAGAGGACAACAATCTTTTCCCAGTTCTTTTATTGGGTCAACTGAAAATTTAAAAATACCAAAAAAAAACTCTTTTGGGCTTATACTTAAAGGCTTGAAAAATGGGCTGGCAATCTAGCCCTGTTAGGTCTGCCCTAATAGTCCCTCCCGCTGACTAAGTGGTATTCGGTTTTTCGTTCAAAGAAACGGGCTGCCATGTAAGCCTCCCCTCTTTATTTTAAGCTATCGATTGAAAACATAAAATGATTAGAGTATTGAGCTATGTGCAATTTTGTTTCTGTTGAATTATTTTTAAAATGAATAGATGTTATTTTTCAAAGATAATATCATTGTAGAATTACAAGTTTATATGAAGAGAATTATAATTCTAAAGTCATATCTTCCTACACATCATAAATGTGTAACGCTTCATGAAAAAATTATTTTAAATAACTATTAATTATTTGATTATGTTGATTCATGAATGAACATATGGGATTCATGAATCTAACATATAGATTGTGACTTTCTATTGAAGCTATGTGGTTGCAACTTTTTTAAAATGGTACTACTTTAAAATGTATCACTCCAAGATACTTTATCTTCTATCTATACAATTTCCATCACTTCATTTGGACACACACAACAAGATTAAGCGCATTGTCTTTCTCTTTAAGTGTACGCATAAATAAAGTCAAATTATTATCTTACAAAAATATTTATTGTCTTAACTTGAATATTTGAGTGCAATACATACCGAATGATTTCTATTGCATATTGTAGAAAATTCGTTCTTTAATCCAACTTACACCCTATGGGGGTGAAATAAATCTGAAGAAAAGTGCTACTTAAACCTTGGAAAACATATTGCACAATTTTCTTCTTCATATATTCTTTTTGTGCTCTTCAAATAACTATTGCCACTAAAAGTGTTTTCACTTTTCAATCAATTTCATATTATAAACCATTTATTTGTATAAGAATGAAACGGAATATCATTAATTATCATATTCTTTTATATACCAGTAAAAACATGCACATGATGAGAACTTTCCCATATATGATATATCATTTTCAATATTGGAAAAAAGAAATCAATGAACAGGAGGAGGCATAAAAGTGGAAAGCCTGGCAATGTTTAGATGTGATCCAATTCTGGAATGCCACGCTTCCTTTCCTCATATGCCCATTCTTTACCCTTTAGCCATTAGCTATTAGCTTTTCCAGCAACTCTAATCTCTAACCAGTCTTCAAGTATTCACTCCACACGTGATCCACATCCATGGATATGTGTTACCTGTCTGCCACCGTCCTATGCATTAACTCCTAGTACTCACGGTCGCGCTTGGTGGCGGCAGATGGCTTTTGCTTTTGCAACGAAAAGCAGAAGAACAGTAAGGGGCAATCGTTTTATTAAAAATTGGTAATTTTTCGTATAAAACCGGCCACTAACATCCAATCCAACAAAGTGATACCCACGCGAGTGCTCATCATGGAGGCATAGGACAGTGAGCGTCATTGGAATCAACATGCACTTAGCAGAGAAGGGACAGGGCCCATTGATCCTATTCATCCATGGCTTCCCTGATCTCTGGTTGTCGTGGCGCCACCAGATTGTGGCCCTTTCCTCCACAGGCACCGATGTGTGGCTCCAGACCTCCGTGGCTACGGCGACACAGACGCTCCCGCCACGCCCACCGCCTACACCAGCCTCAGCCTCCACGTCGTCGGCGACCTCATTGGCCTTCTGGACACCATATCTGCCCGCTTACTATCAATTACATCATGCTAATCAATCACCCATCCCATTATTTAATATCAACATGTCCTCTTCTGATATTTTTGCTCACCTGCCTATTTCCTATGTACTCTAATAATGTTGCATTTTGGATCATCGCAACGAATTAGGGGCTGCATATATATAGAACCAAAATTATAGATGATCGCTGGGAAGCTATAATTTGCATGCCTCCCGATCAAGTTCTTCTTTTCAGGCCCCAGTTCCAAAATGTTGAGCTTTCCTTTTTCCTCATTACATGACAAATACATGCAACCGTTCAGACTTTTGATTCCCGATTTGGCCATGCTTGTTCTGAAAGGTGATGACAAATGTTCATTATAGAATAAGCCTTCTAAAAGAGATGTTAATGGTCAATATCACACTGGATACGGAAGACATGATACGGCAATATAATAAAGGTCCACGCTTGAGCTAAAGCTGTTGTTTCGATAAGAATTGGTACTGAAAAGACCAATGAAGAAGTTGGTTTCATGAAAGCAGTTCTTCTCTCTTTTAATTTCCTTGTTTTCTGCCGGAATAGGACCCCCCCCGGGGGGCGATTAGCTTTCTGGTCTCGGTACTCTTTCCTTGCTAGTTACTCTATGTTAAATGTTCGTCGAAAGGATTATATTCAAAGAAAGCCATTTTAAACGTTACGGAGGTGCCGTGTGTGTATTAAGAATATCTTTATGTGAATACGCGATATTCATATCAAAAGCCTGCCCCTTAATTTTAAGAAAATGGAAGTAATTTCCAACGTACTGCTTTAGTGTTGCAAATTCTAAATATATTATTATTAAAGATTCATAATCCGTTCTCCCTAAAAGGCATCATGCGTGGTGATTGTGCTCGCACCTGCAAGAAAATGCCATAACATGGACAAATTAACCATGCTTAGGATGTAGGACTTCCATATGGCGCCATATAGATTTGTGTGTTGTTTGTTGGGGGGGTGGTTAGGTAAGCAGTTGTATATGCATATATGTAATGTATTGATAGTCAAAAGCTACGTAGAATTCCAATCTTTACCTTTTGACTCAACTCTCGTCCTATGGTTTTATGGCATCTGCACAAGAGAGAAAGAGACCGAACAAGGTGGATAATCGATTGAATTGAAGGATACAATTCCCTCCACAATACGATTCACAGCTCGGTTTGATATTCAGAGGGCATTAGTGAAAAATATCGAGCTCACGGACCCTATAGAGAGATCATTTTATTAGCTATAAGATCCACAAAAGCTCTTTGTGCTCCAGATATATAAAGAAGACATTAACTGATGAACATTTTTCTCAAATGAAATTAAACGTTTACTATATAGGTATATATAAGATAAGATTTGTATAATGGCACAAAGGGGATCATAGTCCATTAACATATTAAATCAAAGGCAACAGGAAGGCGACAGGAAGAATCTAGCTGATTAAAGCATGATGGAACTTATTGTAGGGGCTGAGCATGAAATAGCTGAGGATTGGAAGATAGGCCCCCCATGTGTAGCCTTGTAAGTGGTGACAGGTAAGAGGGATTAGAAAATGGCGAGAAGGGATTCAAATAGAAGAGAAAGAAAGGGGTGTCGTCGGTTGTTGGAATTTTGGCATACAAAGGCATCCCAATATGGGACCAAAGTGGCATTCAAGAAAACCCCATCAAAGATGTGACATCTGGATCCGCTATCATTCCTCCTCAACAACCGCAGCATCATAAAATGTTCCAATCACATTCGCTTTGGGTGCTATAAAATCCCTTATTTTATTTATATACAATTCAATTGCACATCGAACCCATAAAGCTATCACTCCTGAGATCCAATCTGTCCATAACATTATTATATATCTTTCATCTCATCATCATTCCCTTGCCCATTTGGCACATGCACTGTTCCATACATCTCTCACATATTGAGCTAAATATATATATCTTGTGCTTGTGATGTGTGTGTGTCAACACTTCATACTGAAGGGATCACTGATTGTGTGCTGAATCAGTTCAGAAGTAACTCTTTATATTCTCTGTCCGTAATGGACTTTCAATTAATTAGCCCTCCTAACTCTACTGACGCAGGAATTCTTGTCTGGGTGGTATATATAAGGTCTCTAATTTACAAAGAGGCAAGAGCCAAATATCTCCTTTGCCTGAGCATGCTCTAGTTTAAACTGAAATATAATGAATACACATGGTTATATATTGGTTAGCCATGCGGCACGAAGTGAATCAGAAACACTGTACACTTTGTGGAGCGATTACGGAATGCAATACATTCAGCCAAGAGAGAGCGTGAAGGGAAAAAAATGAAACAATACAGTATCTATGAGATTATCTTCATTCTATTTATTAAATATGGAGAATTAACAAGCTGGGTGTAGGTGCTTTAATAGACAAGGTGCGTGCTCCAATAGGAAATGCGATGATGTTTGAAAAGTTTTGAGAATTTGGATGTATCGAAAATATCAGAGTGGAAGAGGGAGCATGTGAGGAAAAAAGCAAATTTTGCTTACAAAACAATCTTAATTCTCAACGGTGTTCTCATGTGTGGACCAATGGCCCCTAACCCCAACGCTATTACACTGTTTGTTCCCAGTGGCTCTACCTACTAAGTTATAGCTTAATGAAGTGACCTCACACTAGCAAATTAATTATCCAACTCCACTAATTGCTAGGTTCCTTATAACTCCTGCTCCACCACACCTTCTGTATATCCTTACCACCTAATAATATTATGCCTTATTTATTATATACTTGCCTTTTTCTTATAATTGGGTTTTATTTACAAATAAAAAATGAAAGTTACAATCTCTATACTGTATATATGTGTGTGTGAACACTGATATACCCTTTGACTCTTGAGGAAATGTTTGATTACCTCTTGTCAACACTAACATTATTTGGACATAAATTGCGAAAAATTATTAATAATATAATATGCATTTATGGAGACTGTGAGAGAGCCACAAAACTTCTGAGTAAGAACCAAAATACACCAAGCATGACGCGATGAATACTATAATGGCAACACTCTCTTAGCTTACACATGCTCAATGAAAAGAACATGAAATTGCTGGTATATAAATACGTGGATTTCTTCTTGGGAAGAGAAGATGCCTGTGTCTCTGCGTATTGAGCAAAGTGACAGAATACATATACCATCTGTCACCCCAATTCAAACGATTTAAACAACTCTTGCATGCTCTTCTGCATACTCCCACGTTCTCTGCCTTTTCAGTTTTCATACACATACCTCTTGGTGAAGTGACATGTTTATATATATATATACACACATATTCCTAATGCACCCCTTGCGACAGGTAGAGTTGCCAACCATAGCTTCCAAAATGTATGCATAATGGACAGCGCAATATATATTTTTCTCATAAGAAATCGTCTCACTCGTGTAGCCCGAATTAATATTTATATATAATCGTCGAGTTAATAAAATAGGTGTATATAAATATCAACATGCGTTAACTGTTGGCATCGTAAATTAGGAAGTTTCTTTTCTCAGTCCACTGTATCAGTTTTAGAGAAAATAATCCAGCAAAACCAATGAACCAATGCATATGCCACAATCCCTCGATCTTATATAAAGATATCTCCCTCCTCACCCCCCAAACCCACTCTCCCCCACACTCTGGCTTGCAAGAGTGTTTTGCAGAAAAACCCTTGCTGCTATTTCATTGTTGCTCATCCTTATTAAATCTCAAAACACACTCGTACAACAAACTCTTGATATGGTTGCAGATGATCGGAAATCCCAAAAGACACAACCGACAGCTGCCAAGGTATGAATAATTTAACCTTCATATCAGAATTCCTGTATGTGATTCTGAGGCCCAGGGTTTAAGGTAGACCAATGTAATTGATAAAGCTATCCGGTCCAGCTGCTTTGCGAAGCTAACAATACCGTGTGTTATATATGATTTGGATTCAGGTGGTGGAGGAGGTGAAGCGAATGGCAGAAATAGGGTTTCCGATAGCAGCAGCGAGCCTCGTGGGTTACCTGAAAAACTTGATGCTGGTTGTGTGCATGGGAAGGCTGGGAAGGCTGGAGCTAGCGGGTGGCGCCCTGGCCATAGGCTTCACCAACATAACCGGTTACTCTGTTCTATCGGGTCTATCCATGGGCATGGAGCCCCTCTGCAGCCAGGCCTTCGGTTCTCGAAATTTGCCCTTATTATGGCTCACTCTTCAGAGGGCAATTCTCATGTTACTGCTAACTTCCCTGCCTATTGGTCTTTTGTGGCTGAAGCTTGAGCCTCTTATGCTATGCCTGCACCAGGACCCCGACATCGCCCACGTGGCCAGCCTCTATTGCCGCTTCGCCGTCCCAGACCTCATCGCCAATAGCCTCCTTCACCCTATTCGAATTTACTTACGTAGTAAAGGCACAACCTGGCCCCTCATGTGGTGCACTTTACTAGCCACCCTCTTACACCTCCCCATCCTCTTCTTCTTCACCTTCAAACTTCACCTGGGCATCCCCGGCATCGCAATCTCTGCTTTCGTCACTAATTTCAACACTCTCTTCCTCCTCCTTTTCTGCATGCTCAATACCCGCGTCACCTACGAGGAGCATAATTGGCACGCGTCGTCAGTACCGTTAATATCTGGTACTCCCGCCACGTCGAAATCAAATAGCTCAATACTGATTTCTACAGAATGGGGCATGCTCATAAGGTTTTCAATACAGAGTTGTGTGGGGGTGTGTTTGGAGTGGTGGTGGTACGAGTTCATGACCATTCTGGCAGGTTACCTTGACAATCCACGAGTTGCTCTGGCCACCGCCGGCATAGTAATACAAACCACCTCTCTCATGTACACCCTGCCAACCGCACTGAGCGCGTCGGTTTCAACCAGAGTGGGGAATGAGCTGGGAGCGGGTCAGCCCGAGAAGGCGTGCCTGTCCACGACGGTTGCCGTAGTATTGGCGCTAGGGAGCTCGATGGTGGGGTTGTTGTGGACCACGTTGGGGAAAGAAGCATGGGGAAGGGTGTTCACAAGTGACAGCGAGGTGTTAGAGCTATGCGTGGCGGTGTTACCTGTTATTGGAGTGTGTGAACTGGCCAATTGCCCTCAGACCACGAGCTGTGGTGTCCTACGAGGGAGTGCGAGGCCAGGAATCGGGGCCGGAATAAACCTGTACTCGTTTTACTTGGTAGGAGCACCCGTCGCCGTATTGTTGGGCTTTGTGTGGAAACTAGGTTTCTTGGGCCTCTGTTATGGGCTATTATCAGCCCAAATAGCCTGCGTGGTGTCCATTCTGATTGTGGTGAGCAACACGGATTGGGAAAGGGAAGCGTTGAGGGCCAGGACCCTGGTGGGAATGAACACTGCGGTTCCTACGTTTCTTGCTGACCAAACGTTGAAATGTGAACAAGGCGCTGTGCTTCACGAAAAGAACCGAGTCCCGTAACTGAAGCCGTATTCATTAGATTTAGTGGAAGCAAAACATAAATACAGACATAATCTCTTATAGTGCCCGTTTGGTAATAAAGTAGAGAAGTACTTTTACGGAAGTTGAAGTAAATATGTGAAGGAGATTATCTCATTTGGTAGAAAAACACTGTTGATTGTGCGTTTGGCTTTTTCAAACGCTCCAACAAACAACCCTGTTGATGAATAGATTATATGCGATTATCCCCCTCGCATTGTTATTATGTGCATTGGCATGACGCCATAACGGTCGTGCATTTTTTTCCCTCGGCTGCCTCCTCCAAGGTCTACTAAATACGTTTAAGGGAGAATTGTTGAAAAATGAAACCTGTATAACATGGAATGTCAATTAAGTTTGTATAATGTGAAAATTCGATTTCATATTGCGGAAGATCGATTGCATAAAGTAGAAAGTCAGTTGCATAGAAACTTAATTATATGAAATTTTCTAAAAATATAAATGCAATTGACCTTTCACAATAGGTAACTGAACTTTTATATTATACAAATACAATTGATATTCTACGTTACATAGGTTCTATTTTTTAAGTAATTTGTCAAGAGGGATTATCACCTGTTCCCCTATATTTAATTCTAGACCGTTGGAGTATCATTTATTTGTACACATAATTGTGTGAGCCATATAGGGTTTAAATGTTTTTTTTTAGTCAACATGCTAGTTGTTCGTACCTTTTCCAAACCATGATTTCAAAAAAAGACGAGGTAAACATTCATCAAAATTAAAAATAGCTTTTAACTCTCAAACTTATCGTTTTGTATGGTCACATGAGGACTCTGCACCCAATGGATGGGGCAAGTAACACATAGGGCACTGGGCGCAACATGAATATTGAATAGAGAAAATTATCAGACATCTCAAATAAAGAAATGCGTTAAAAAATGATTTTAAGATATTATTAATGACAAGTTGAGAATTATCATTTACAAGTGAAATAGCTACCATTTATCACCTTTTAAAATTATTTTATAACGCATTCCAAAATTCTCTATTGAATACTATTCGTACACGTGGCATGAACAATTGGGAGCATCTTTCCCATATTTATGATGATCAGCAATAAATATGCTTCCAGACAGATCCTCATCAACAAAATGCAAACCCAGCCCTACTACGTGGCGCTCAACCAGCGCTTATCAGTCAAATCTTTTTTTTTTTCCTTACTGCTCCTCTGTAGCTGTAACTACAGCGGACCCGCCCTCCCCTATTCCGTACCATCCCCTCCTTTCTCTCTGCTATTTACGCCTTCTCCCCCCACAATTCATCTCACTCCCAACAGGCGGAACAACAAACCATGGCGGGCTTAAGTATTGTGTTGGAGTTCCAGAAAGGTGTTACTCCCATCAAACCTCCCCAAGTCATCAACAAAACCGCCATCTCCATCCTCAACAACAAGCCTTCCTCTTCCAATTCCCGACGCTCTGCTTCCCAGAATCCCGCTTTCCTTGAACAATGCTTCCTCTGCCGGAAGAAGCTCTCCCCCGGAAACGACATCTACATGTACAAGTAGGTATTCTTCTCTCCTCATCCCCAGATCTCATATCCCACTGCCTAACCCAGATCTTTTGCGGCTGATTATGGATGTTCCGGAGCTTATTTTTGTGGGAGTGCTGTTCGGTAACATGTTGTTGCTGCTGCTGCAGGGGAGACAAGGCATTCTGCAGTATGGATTGCAGGTGCAAACAGATGTTCATGGACGAGGAAGAAAGCGTTCAAATAGAGAATTGTTCTTTGTCCGCCATGAGACTCCCTTCTGCTTCTTCGCCCACTTCCCCGGCACCACCTCATCACCGGAAACGATCCGGAAACCGAGCCAGGGGTTGCTTCGCATTCTGAGACTGAGACTAACCTTTTTGTTTTCTTGTGACAATGACATTCCGGTTTCGCCCATGCTTTATTTTTGTAATGACCACTCCTTTTGCTTCCTAGGATGAAGTCAGCACGCCCATTACACCTTTTATTATTAATTTCAATATCAATATCATGAATATGAATATGAATTTGCTTTGACTAAAAGCTATTAAAAGTTGAGACTTGAAGCGCACTCAGTTGTTGTGGCCTGAAAGTGAAACCATGAAGTTACTGGAAATATTTTGTGGGACAGGCAAAGGGAAGGGCATTTAAGGAACGGGAGAGGGTAATGTTCTTACTGTTTATTACCATTGGCAGTTAATTGCCATAGCGTAGCCGAGCCTACGCCTCGGCCTCGAGGACTGTGGGAAGGAATAGCGGAGTTTGTTCTCAACCAAAATGACAATGTGGATTAGGGCTTCCAGTTTTCTTTCTCTGATGTGATGCCTACTCAAATGGATTTGTCGGCTTTATTCTATTGGTTCCTCCCATATCTTCACCAGTTTTACTTCTTTGCACGCCCAGTTATTTTTGCCAAACCTTCACCTTTCCTGCATAACCAGAGAGCATCTTCATACAGTAACCATACGAGTTTCTACCGTGGATCTTCCAAAAACTTTGAATTTACCTTCGATTGGGGACAAGGACTGAGAGAATAAAATTTTCACCCCACGATGGGGTTTGGGCATTTGAAATAAATCCAGAATATGTATGCATACATATTGCCAATGCCACCCAAGATAAAAGCATGCTAGTTTGGTCCCTGATGGTTGGAAATCACCCTCATAATAATATCTGCTAATGAAATAGTCATTTCCATGTGATTAGAGGGGGCAATAGCTTGTTGAATCCTTTGTTTAACGATATATGTTAGAATCATTAACGGTCGTACGCGTCGGGGAGATATTGGCAAATCACAATTGATGGCTTAAAGCCATCTCTAACTAAAATTTGGATGATGTGAATAGGCAAGCTCGTACATTAACTCTGTCTAATTAATTGATGAAATGGAACATCTTCGGAATGCCCATGCATTTTAGTCTAACTTATGCACTGTGTTTTAAATGAAAATGGTGCAGAGAAATTGCGCTTCACTGTGAAAATGGAAATTTGTATTTTGGTTTGTCGGGAAGGGTTGTTTCTTTCGCATCCTTAGCTTGTACATGTTCATCATGCACGTCTCCAGCTTTACTTGTTTTGTTTCAGCACACAGTGTGGTACTTTTTTTCCTTTCTCTCACCACATTGAGTGCTGTCACTTCGAGTCTTCGAGGGAGACGCTGAGGCAGGAAACTAATGTGAGATTTCAGGAGGGTAGGGATGGGAATCATACCTTATCGCGTGATCCATGGACTCGCTTGTTTAGAGTCTAGTCTAATCTTTTTATTAAAAAGTTAAGTTAAGGCATATTTAAAGGTTTAATTATATAAATAAACTATACCCATTTTTTGAAGTCTGACCTATCTGCCTTCAGGGTAGCCTGCTTATATATAAAATGAATATATTTTTTTATATGATGTAAAAAACAATTTTTGTATTTTTTATCCTATTTTTATATTAAAAACTTACCTACAATAAGTATAATAGACTTGAAGCTTACATTAAAACATGTTTAAAAGTGTATAATAGTATGTTTAAAAGCCTACTTTGAGACCTTTTTAGTGGTATACATTATATGTAAATCTTTAAAAAGTCTTCAGACCTTTCAAAAACTAAGGCCTGAACTAAAAAAAAAAAAAAGCTTACATGTAACCCAGGTTCAATATCTTCATTATAGATTTAGATGCGTTTAATCAAAGTCTCACTTGATCTCATCTATTTTCACAGAGGAGGACCACATGTTCTGCAATTTTTGAATAATGAAGTACAGAACAGATCTGTAAAGGCAGTATTCCTGAATCCTATACAAAGGCTTAACACTCATCAATGTGTAAGGCGTGCTAATTAATCTTTTGCCTTCTTTAAATGAGGGTATGTGTTTGCCTTCTTTTTATCAGACACCTACCTGCACGTAGCCGGTGGCAATAATGATGTGATGGGAATCTCGGTTACATATATATATATATGCCAGAATCAAAAGTCGGAGCTTAAATTAATTATAGAAGCTGAAATTTGTCTTGATTTTGTTA
>JANTPZ010093802.1:0-19824 GCA_025593235.1 Vachellia pachyceras | reverse complement strand
AGTGGCTTTCCAGCCTTCTCTTTTCCTCCTCCGAGAACTTAATCAAAGGTCCTTTATCACTCTCCAGTATTGAAATGCCTCTCAATGCCTCTTCCTGGTTGCAAAATAATAAGCTCCCATCTCAAGCTTCTTCCATGTCATGTTCCTTCTCTCTTTCCCTTTCTCTATTTGTTTTTGGCTTCAAAACTTCCCTATACGAAAGGATCTTCTCTGGCATTACTTTTCCACTAGTTTCATGGTCCATCATCCAATCTTCTTCTCTTTCCTTTAAAGACACCTACCCTAAAAACCTTACATCTGTACGTTGCACTTTTCCTCTACTTCCTCCTTCATGTTCGCACACATTAGGCTCAGACGAAGGATAACCTTCTTCTCCCATTCCGGTAGCCCCTACTAAGCTCCTCCTATCAGCCTGAGGCTAGTCAGGGAGTAGCTTGCAGGAGGACAGGTCAGTCAAAGGCATGGATACTAACTCAGACTCTCTCTCACTAACTCGCTAGTATTCATCAAAAGGATTTTTAGCCCTGGCAAGTGGAAACTCTTTTACACAGAATAATCTAGGAATCAAAACACATGTAATTATAACTTATTTTTTTCAGGTAGCCTTGAGTATAGGAGGCGATACCGTGGCAGGTAAACCAGCAAATTTCAGCCCATCTTCCACTGATACATGGATCTCCACCGTAGTTTCAACACTCACAGATATAATCAAACAGTACAACCTAGACGGAATCGACAGTGACTACGAACACTTCAACTTAGATCCAAACACCTTCGATAAATGCGTCAGACGCTTAATCAAAACCCTAAAATCCAACGGCGTCATCAAGTTTGCTTCAATCGCTCCGTTCGACAATGTAAAAGTTCAGAGTCATTACAAGGCGTTATGGAAGAAATATGAGAACATCATAGACTACGTCAATTTTCAATTCTACGCATAGCCAAAAGGCATGAATATGTCTCAGTTCATTGATAGCTTCAATAGACACAGCACGAATTATGAAGGAGGGAAGGTGTTGGTGAGTTTTATAAGTGATGGGAGTGATAAAGGGCTGAGTCCAGAGGGTTGACTCTTCACTGCGTGCCAAAGGCTCAAGAATGAGATTAAGCTTCATGGCATTTTTGTTTGGTCTGCTGATCATTCCAAGGCTAATGGTTTTCGCTATGAGAAGTAGTCACGAGCCCTCTTAGCTTCTCCTTGACTGAGGCTTTGATTAGCTCATGACTTTGTGTTGTCATGCTTGTTTTCTAGATTTAAATTTGCACTCTCTTTGTTTGTAAGATGAGATCGTTTCAACCAATTTGTTTGTGAAATTATTGGGCCATTTGAATCAAAGAAATGATTGTAACGAAAAATTTGTTGTGCAAAGATGTTTGGTATGTACCGGAACAAAAAATGGTTTGATAGGAAAATTTATATTTACTTGAATTAAAATAGTGAAAAGATAGGTAGGATTTTTGAAAAAATAACAATATTATCTGAGTAGCAAAATATAAACATTATATTTAAAAAAATATTTTTTTAACTTCAATAATGTTCATATATTAAGTAAAAAATAAATCTTGATGAATAGCTTAAATAACTCTCTTTTAACCATGAACTACCCATGACATGTATCTAGTAAAAAACACAACAAATATACAACTTTAACTAGATGTATATAATGAGTACATCATAGTTACTTGAAATTTCAATAGTTTCCCTCTTAATTATGAGCTATCTATTACGTGCATATAGTAAAAGACATAAGTCACTTCAAATTTCTTTTTAACTATGAATTGTATATATCATATCTATAGCCAAATTCACTATCTCTCTACAGTTTAACTAAATGCATTTGATAAATAGCTCGTGGTTACAAAAGATTTAAGCAAATTTCCTCCTAACCATGATGTGACTATCACCTAGATTTAGTTAAAGTTTGAAAAATAAGTAACATTGAAATACTCTATTCACCCTTGTTTGTAGAATTAAAATTGCAAACCTTCCCTCTATTCCTGTATTCTCCGACAAGTTTACGACTCCTTTCTTGGTTGCTTTCTGAATGCATAGTGATAGAGGTTAGCTGTTTCAACATGTGAGGGATGAGTTTTTGAGCGTAAGTGTATCTTTTGTATTTTCTCACATATGATTAAAATTTGTTTCCCACCATTTTTATGGGAAGAGAAGTTTCGACGTTTAAATGAAAATTGCTTCTTGTCCCACAAGAAGTTAATTTTCATCTCAAATTATCCACCAAACAGTCACTGTTACTCGAAATTGAGATTTTCCATTTCCATTAGCCTATTTTCTTTTATCCAAATGACCCAATACCTTTATTTCACTATGAATCATGCAAAGCAAGTTCTTTACCCCCCCTCTCTCTCACTATCATTAGCTGTATTAAAGAAGTTAATACAATTTTGGTATATTAAGTTTGCAATCATTTTTCGTATCCTTCCATCCCTCCCCCCCAATGAAACGCACCCTTACGTTTAAAATATGTGGTTTTATGCCCTTAGGTTAAAATGATTCAAATTTTTATTAGATTATAAGTGTCAATATTTTAAATAAAATAAAAATTTGAGAGAGCAAAATCACAATGACGACAAACTTGAGAAACTAAAAATTATATTAACCTTCATTTAAATTCTAAATAAAGTATAATGCAAGATTTAAATATAGACTATACTTACATCAACTTCTGTATATTCATTTTTTCTAATTCTCCAATCATATATGGACATGTCCTTTTTTATGTGGGTTCATAGTTAAATGATTATACTTAAAAAATATGACATATGATTCTATGTGGTTTAAGAATTTGATAAATTTTAAGAATTTGATTAATAAAATGAAAATCTATGCCATCTAAATTAAATTTAAAGGAAATAATACAAAATACCTTCTTCTTTTTATCATGTGGCGGTCAGTGATAAGAAAACTTAGGGTCTTTTTGAGACCCTCTCCTTCTAATAATCAATAATCTTTTGAGTTAATGTTATCAAGTATCATTAGCAAAATTTTGATTGTTATTTAAAAAAAAGAATCCTCCAGAAGCATTTCACATGAGTAGAACAATAAATAGAGTTAAAGGCCATAATTGCATGCGGAAAGTTCAGCCCACAAGACAGATAGTTTAGCCCAGCCCAACCACCAAAAGGATCTGATTGAGAAATAAAAATTGCACAAGGACAAAAGTGGAAACACGTATAATGGAGACAGAGTAACGGTCACTTTCCCATTCTATCTACTCTCCTTTACAAAAAGCATCTCCACCCAACGGAAACAAAAACCAACACTAACAAAACAAACACC
This sequence comes from Vachellia pachyceras, assembly GCA_025593235.1. Classification (NCBI taxonomy): domain Eukaryota; kingdom Viridiplantae; phylum Streptophyta; class Magnoliopsida; order Fabales; family Fabaceae; genus Vachellia; species Vachellia pachyceras. Next base: position 16,526 of record JANTPZ010093802.1, on the reverse strand, counting down.
AATAGCCTTTTTCAGAATCTAACACTAGTAATCATTCATTCATTCATGGCTGTACACGGGGAAGAAAACGAGAAAGAAGAAGAACAGAGTCTGCTTCTGGTCAGAACAGCGAAGGTGGTGGAGTATTTGGAGCCATTAATGTCGATAGAGCTTCTGGGCAAGTTCCCAGATAACTCAGCCTACGACTTCGACTACTTGCAGAGCTCAATCTGGTCTCCTTTGATCTCTCGACCTTTCGTTCCTATGGATTTGGATTCCTTCACTCCCTCCTGGAATCTTTCTTTCGATAACAACCATGAGATCGATTTGCAGTTCAGTGCTCATAGTAACAGCAGTGCCAAGAAAGTTGGATCCAAGCTCAGGAAGAAGTTCTCTACCACGGCCTTTAATCTCAACCTCGATCTGCTCAAGGGTAAGAAGATGAGCATGAAGAAGAAGAAGAACAAGATTGTGCCTTCTGATTTGTCTCCTACACCTCCAAGGTTGAAGACTGGCTGTAATCCCATCGTTATGAAGGTAAATCCATCTGGGTTTTTCCCCTGGGTGTAAGATTTAGCATCAATACTTAGTTATGTTCATGTACTAGTTCTAGTTAGTTGTACATGGAGTTAGATAAAACACAAAAACATGATCTTTGATTGATCAAATGTGAAGAAATATGGATTAAGTGTGGCGGTTGTTTGTTTATACAGGGATGGGCGAAGGTGCTGAAAGCTGCGTCGAAACAATTCAAGAGGAGGAAGATGAAGAGAGATACAACGGCTCCTATGATGCTGCCCAAGTATTTCTGATATACGTACACACGTTCAGTATTTTAACTGTGTATGAATGAATGTATTGTATTATTGAATGTTGATCTAGATCATGTATTAATTAATTACGTATTATTATTATTTCACATCTCTCGTTGGCTATCAACAATAGTTGAATTTGTATACCAATTGATTATTCCTTCATATTATCTACAAATAAAACTAAACAGTTCTGCTTTTTCATTATGCTAGCATTTTCCTCTGCATTACCTGATCTCATATGGGGTTGTATTTGTCCCATAATATGCTTAATAGATAAATTAATGCATGCCCAAACAAGCACTTATCTTTTTTGGTCTATATTTGTACAATAAAACAAGGTATTTAGCCCATTTTGCACTAAAGGATTAGCCCATTAAACAGCAATAAAGAAGAATTTCTTCTTTGAATTCTATTTTAGAGAATTCAGGAATTGGATCTAGAGCGCAACCATTTTACAATGTGAAGAACCAATACTTAAATATTTATTACACGGAGATATTATTGGGATTTGAGGGCACAACGAAAAACTAAAATTTTTCAAATTCATTCTTTAGATTTATTCAGTGCTTTCAAATCGTGTAGTTAAGAAACATACATTTCTTGGAGTTCTTTCCCTTTCTTGCTCGATTTCAAGAAATCAACAGCTACATTCAGTTTCTTCTATTGGTATCCATACAAATAACATTTCTAATACGAAGGCGTGCTAACGCCTCTATGTCCGACTCTTGGATCTCCTTCTCACTTTTGGTTTCTTTCTCAAGTTTCTTGTTTGCGTTTGAATGTGTGTGTTATGGAGAGCTCTAACCATTTATTTATAGACATTCAGAACTTATCCTTTTGAATTTTGAAATCTATTTTTTTATCTATTTCAAAATTCAAATTTTATTAGAAACTTAAAATTCGAGAAATTAAATAAATTTTTTTATCTATATATGTCCAACATATATGATTTAACTAATTTATTTAATTAGGATAAGAAGTCAAATGAGGATAATATTTAATTCATCTCCATAAATTAAATAAGATACAATATCAAGATAAATCATCCTCATGTTCATGATAATTGCTTTATCTATCCCTAAGCAGTCTAACTAAAGAGATGAAACTACCTTTCATAGTATGATCATACACTTTTCAGAATCAATCATCAAGGGTCCATCAATATTTCTCTACAAATGTGATGGATAAATCCTATTTTGACCATTCGTATTCCTCTGCATGTAATCCACTAAATCTGAATATAATATTTATTATCACTTGGTCAAAATTGACTTTTAACTAGGTTAAAGCTGGGTGACTCTTATGCAGGAATCTATGATGATCTCAAGTCAAAGGGTATAGTGATGTGATCGTTTGTGAAATAAGCTTATGACACAAATCCATGAAGCTTTCATACAGCTGGTCGATTCGGCACCTTGTTCTCTTATAAGTTCTTAAGACTTTGACTAGTATCTCAATACATTTCAAAGTCATAATGGTTTTATTTCATTTTTGCTCCTGAGTAGACGATCGACAATGAATATTTATGATAATCACTATGATTTATCCAAAGGCAGATTATCTATTTTTGCCGGATTTGTTGATTCCCCATCCTTACATTCTATGAATAAACATTTATGCTCAAAATTATTTGGGAGAATTAAAATTAAATCATAAACAGAAGAAATAATATATGATAAGCCATAGTGACTTAGATATAATTATAATTTTCCCAAATTAGTATTCATATAGAAAAAAATGGGCACCTTTATCATTGGGAAAATCCCATAAAAATATCCTCGAAATATAAAAAGGACAGATTATGGTTTCAAGCATATAAAATATCGAATCAGACAATAGTCATCAACTTGATATATCAAAATGTTATAAATTTATTTATTAATCCTTTCTTTCTTTTGCGTTTGTGAATTTCCTATACCGTTGAGTATTTTATACACTCAAACTGCAATTCTTCTTACTTGACATGGACATAGGTAAGGGAGTCCCATTTTTTAGAAGTTTCAGTGGTTTTAATTTATATATGTATGAATATCATGTATGATCATTCATTATATTTAAATTACATTTCGTTATATTTAACTACAATTCGTTATATTTATTGTGTAAATAAGTTGATAAAAGGAGTTCTATTTTTGAAATCAGGCATAATGACGTCTTTCCTAAAATATCCAAATTCTAAATTGATGCTTGTCAACCAATATGAGATTATATAAATTCAAATCACTATTTTGTCCTTTTCATATTTTAAAGGATTTTTTAGAATTTTTGCTTTACCATTCTCATCACTAAAATCTATAATCAAAATATTTTACAATAATAATCGATTAAGCGCATGAAATTTACAGCCTCATTGCATTTGTTTATTAAATCATATGCATATGCTACTAGAAGAGAATTATAATGTTATTGATGTTGTATTTAGAAACTTGATAGTAATGAAAATGTACGGCCTTTTCCTTTTGACAATTTGATCAAAAATAATATTTTGGAAAAAGAGATATTAATTATAATGATTAAAAATAAAGCAAATATTATCAATTTCTTTTGTTAGATAAATTTTATGCAATTACATTTATGAATATAAATATAAAAAATAACAATCATCATTTATAGCTATAACCTTTTTATCTTGTAATTTAATAATGTACAAATACTGCTAGAAATTTTCATAAGAAATAATAAAATGACTCTTCAGCACTGAAAAATATCTATTACCCTCACTGATTTTTTACCTTTTCTTTTTTGCGGAAACTTCTCTGAATTTCTACTGATATTGCGTTTGTTTGGGAAGCCATTCTTTCCAACGGTACACGTAAACCGAGATAAAATTATATTAAAATCTGTAAAAATCATCTTGAAATCCATAAAAACAATCTTGAAATCCGTAAAACCATCTCGAAATTCTCAAAATACCTCAAAATCTGTAAAATCCATTTTCTCAACGGAGTTCCCAAACAAGCAAATCGTGTCACTGACTCTTGCTTTAATTTTCAGTTGAGGTATTTATTCGTTTTTTTCCCGAAGTCTGTCGTTGAGAATTGTTGAGACATCGCCGTTGAAGAACAGAGTGCCATTTATTCCCGCGTTTAGCTCGAGTTTGGGCAAGCGATTCATTGAGGTTCGTGTCCTAAGCATTTCCACAGAGGCAAATGGTAAGGTTCTCCCAATCTCCAATTCATGCTGACACTTGGAGAAACTGGATCTCGCCCATGCTCTATTTGATTTTCAGATTTCAGTGTTAGAAATTGCTGTTTAATCTTGTTATTATGTTCTTGTTACTCCCAATTTCACTTCTGCCTGCCGGTCTCCTCCTCTTCTGGTGATGAGTAGAAACCCTTTTGACTAACTTGAGAATTCTTAGTTTTATGCCACACGGAAATCATTTCGTCTGGTTCTGATTTAGCATCCGAATGAAATCCGTGTTCTCCATGTTTCTGAACATTTTCACGATAATTTCATCTCCCGTCCGATTACACGTGTTACAATCGCGATCCGCTCGCTGGATCCCGCTAATTTCGAGATCTGAGTGCTCCGGTGGATTTGATACATCCACCTTGCTAATTGTTTCAACGGTTTTCGACTTCCATATGTCTAGATTTTTAATGGAGAGAGGGTTTGCATATCTAAAGGAGCAGAAATGGTGAGGAATCGGTTATATCCTGATGCTAATCTTCGTCTCCCTTGTTCTTGACTAGTAAATGGGGCGAGATTTCATTAGATCAGTGGTTTTCCCTTGTGCATCTCTGCTATGGCATTAAGGGTATATCAGTAAACTACTTTGCAACTGTTAGCTGTCATGTTCGTTATTCGGTTCGTGTCTGTTATTCTGCGCGCGATTCACATGAGCGAGAGAGTATATGTAACAGAATGCAACACGTGAACTATCATCTATGAAAGTATATTCAGACTACTACCTCTGCTATCCTTCTTCTATTTCTCCCTTCACCTCTCTTTTCCTCTCTTTTCTTCTTCTGTCCTTTGCTCTCATTTTAGGTACTATCATTGGTATCAGAGCAAACCGATCCTGACGATGGCTGACAGCACCAGATCCCAGGCCATGCTCAAGGATGCTGAGGAACGTATAATGGCTCAGATGGATCATCGTTTCGCAACACTATCCACTCACATGGAAGGTGTCCAGGAATTGCGTGGGCAGCTGACGGATATAAAAAAATTTGTCCAGCAGTTATCTATCCGCATTGTGGATGCTTCGGCTACTGAAGATCGACAATGAGAAGGCGACTACTATACGCCCACCTGATATACCAAGCTAGATTTCCCTAGTTTCTCAGCATCGGATGTGGACGCCTGGGTAGCCAAGTGTGAGAGGTATTTCTCTCTCGATGGGACCCCTGAAGGATGGAAAACGTTGTTGGTGAGCATCGCACTCGACAACGATGCATACAGATGGTTCCAATACTTTGAACGAGGAAGAAATGGAAATGTTCCTTGGGGCGTGTTTGTGGAGGCTATCCGTAATCGCTTTAGGCCCTTGTATGAAGATCCAATGGAAGACTTGATGAAGTTGAGACAGATAGGGGCGCTAGTGGATTACCAGCGAGCTTTTGACAACATCATGTGTAAGGTCGATCTGCCAGAAGCAAAGAGAATAGGCTGTTTTATTGGTGGGCTGAAGTCAGAGGTCGCTGCGGGGGTTAAGTTGCTGCAACCGCGGACTCTGTTAGAGGCATCCAAGCTTGCACACCTTCAAGAAGCCAACCTGGAATCCCTTCAACGGATGACTTTGTCTTCGTCCCCAAGCAAGGCTACTCAGAATTTTTCGAAGGGTCTTCACCCTACCATCTTCTCTAAACCAACTTCCTTTGTTGTTAAGGAGAGGACATGGACACCAGAACTTAAGAGACCGTTAGCGTTTCTAGCTCCTAATTCGAAGGGAATTTTAGGACGACCCAACCTAGCTTTCCGACAGAAACTTACCCCAGAAGAATTGGAGGAATGCCAAACTAAGAATTTGTGCTTCTACTGTCGCGAGAAGTACATGCCTGGGCATGATTGTAATAACAAGAAGAGAATGCAGCTGTTTATGATGGAGGTGCTTGAAGAACCTGACATCACAAATGATGAGAATCTATCTGATGAAAAGGAAGACCACACAGGGGGCAGACGATGGCAAATCCTCCACCCGTCATCTCGCTCAATGCGATGCACGGGGAGTCGGGGATAAACACATTGAGGATCGTGGGTAGAGTAGGGAAGCGCCTCATCCACGTCCTTATTGACACAGGGAGTACTCATAATTTTTTGGATGCGTCAGTGGTGAAGGAGGCGAATGTAAACACTCAGACTATTGCACCAATAAGGAATGCAGTAGCAGGCGGGCACTCCCTCTGGGCATATGAACAGTGTCCACACCTTGAGTGGTCCTCACATGGAGTTCAGTTTCAAACGGAAGTTTATCTGCTTCCTTTAGCAGGGTGTGATATGGTGATTGGTATGCAGTGGTTGGGGAAATTGGGTCTCATATAGTTGGATTGCCGAAATCTGGTAATGAAATTTAGTTGGAACAATGTACCGGTAACTTTTACAGCAACAACGGTGGGCAAAAATAGAATGGTACATGAGGGGCGAATGAAGAAATTGCTTCATAAGAGCCCAGATATGCTATGCTTCCAGATTGTGCCCGTGGCCCAGTCAGAAGAATTTGAATTAATCAAGGCTTCCACCCCACTACCATTACCATCACCCGTAGCAGATTTGGTGGACAGCTATGAAACACTCTTCAGCGAGCCACAAGCGCTACCACCAACCAGAGGGGATCATGATCATAGAATCATACTGAAGGAGGGAACGAATCCCATCAAAATTCGCCCCTATCGTTATCCTTCAGGCCATAAGGATGTTATTGACAGTATGGTACATGAAATGCTGCAGCAAGGTATAATACAGCACAGTACCTCGCCATTTGCCTCTCCCGTGGTGCTGGTAAAGAAAAAAGATGGCAGCTGGCGTATGTGCGTAGATTACAGGGCCCTCAACAAGGCAACGATCCGTGACAGCTTCCTTATCCCTTTAATTGAGGACCTATCAGATGAATTAGCATTGGCCAGGGTGTTCACCAAGCTGGACCTACGCTCGGGGTACCACCAGATTAGGATGAGCCGAGAAGATATCCACAAAACTGCATTCCAAACACATGCTGGACATTATGAATACTTGGTGATGCCCTTTGGGCTTACCAATGCACCCTCTACTTTCCAGGCCATCATGAACAGACTGTTTGAAGGATTGTTGCGAAAGTTTGTTTTGGTTTTCTTCGATGACATACTCATCTACAGCCCTAATATGGAATCCCATATCCTGCACCTCAAGACTGTCTTCAATATCCTGCAGAGCCACGACTTTTTTGTCAAGAAGTCCAAGTGTGCCTTTGCAACGTCAAGTGTGGAATACTTGGGGCATGTGATCTCTCAAGGAAAAGTGGCCATGGACGCATCGAAGGTCGAAGTTGTTAAAGCTTGGCCAATTCCGAAGTCAATTAAAGAATTGAGAGCTTTTTTGGGGTTGTCCGGTTATTATAGGAGTTTTATCCGAGCCTATGGTATGATTGCAAGACCTCTAACTGAGCTGCTAAAGAAAGGAAATTTTATATGGACTGAGGAAGCAACTCAGGTCTTCTGCGCATTAAAGGATGCTCTCACCCAGGCATCATTGCTAGCATTACCTGATGTCTCACAGCCTTTTGTCTTGGAAACTGATGCTTCCAATGTGGGAATTGGTGCCGTCCTCTCTCAAGCTGGACACCCTATTGCTTTCGTAAGTAAAGTACTATCACCGAGGAACCAATTATTGTCTGTGTATGACAAGGAACTACTAGCAATTGTGCATGCTGTGTCAAAATGGCATCAATATTTGAGTGTTCGGCCCTTCACTATTTTGACAGACCAACGCAGTCTTCGGTTCCTGTTGGAGCAACGACTCTCAACGCCTGCACAATACACCTGGATTACTAAACTTATGGGGTTGGAATATGAAATCAGACATCGCAAGGGAGCTGATAATGGCGCTGCTAATGCACTATCCTGAGCTTCTCATGGTGAACTGCTACAATTAACGGTATCATCAATATTCACCGAGTTATGGGACCATATTAAAGCTCAGTGGCATACTGATGAAGACCTACAGAAGCTTATTAGAGACTTGGAGACCAATCCGTTGTCTCACCCCAAGTACTCATGGCGAAATGGGCTCTTACTGAGGAAGCAACGCATTGTCATAGGACCAAATCAAGTGGATCTGCAAAAGCTAATCATTCAATGGTTAACTCGGGACCCCAAGGGGGTCACTCAGGAGTTAAAGCCACTTGCCAACGCATCAAATCGATATTTTATTGGAAAAATATGCTGCATGGGGTAAAGAGGTTCATTCGCAATTGCTCAACCTGTCTTCGCTGCAAGTATGAAACTATCGCTTACCCAGGCTTGCTGCAACCGTTGCCAACACCGGAAGGGGTTTGGCAGAGCATTGCTATGGATTTCATAGAGAAATTGCCCAAATCTAAGGGGAAGGATACCATATGGTTGTGATTGATTGTCTCAGCAAATACGCTCATTTCATTGCTCTCTCTCATCCCTTCACAGCAGCAGACCTAGCTCAAGTGTTCATTGATAATATCTACAAACTCCATGGGGCACCTGCGAATATTGTGAGCGATAGAGACCCCCTTTTTACTAGTCAATTCTGGCGTGAATTTCTCCTCCGCCTAGGAGTGGAGCAACGCCTCTCTACGGCTTACCATCCCCAAAGCGATGGCCAGAGTGAGGTCCTCAATAGATGCTTAGAACATTATCTGCGATGCTTCTGTTGGCAACACCCGCATGAATGGACTCAATGGCTTCCGCTGGCTGAATGGTGGTACAACACGACCACCCACTCCTCAACCAAGGTGACCCCTTGTGAGGTGATGTATGGGCAAGCACCTTCTCTGCAGCTTCCTTACTTGCCCCATGAATCTGCAATGGAGTCTATTGACCGCTCTTTTAGTAGCAGAGAAGCTTTATTGACACAGCTGAAGCAACATCTATCTGCTGCTGTGAACCGAATGAAGCAATTTGCTGATTAACACCGGTCTGAGAGATGCTTCAAGGTTGGGGATTTCGTTTTTTTGAAGCTACAGCCCCATCGCCAAGTTTCAGTTGCTCAGCGACCCTCGAAGAAGCTGGCTCTGAGGTACTGTGGTCCGTTCAAAATTTTAGCTAAGGTGGGTGAAGTGGCATACACATTGGAGCTTCCCTCAGGTAGTCGCATCCACCCCACATTTCATGTGTCCTTGCTGAAAGGGTGCCCAGATTCAACCACAGCTCTGGTTCCTCTACCCGATGGCGTTGATGGGTCAACAGAGGTTAAGGAGCCCTTTGCTGTGTTGGACAGGTGCATGGTGCAGAGGCAACATAAACCCCTGACACAAGTCCTCATTCATTGGAAGGATGGCTTACCAGAAAAAGCCACGTGGGAGTCGTGGATGGACATTATCAAGCGTTTCCCTCAGTTTGCAGCAGCTGTGCATCCTTGAGGACAAGGATGATTTCAAGGGGGAAGTATTGATATGGCATTAAGGGTATATCAGTAAACTACTTTGCAACTATTAGCTGTCATGTTCGTTATTCGGTTCGTGTCTGTTATTCTGCGCGCGATTCACATGAGCGAGAGAGTATATGTAACCGAATGCAACACGTGAACTATCATCTATGAAAGTATATTCAGACTATTACCTCTGCTATCCTTCTTCTATTTCTCCCTTCACCTCTCTTTTCTTCTTCTGTCCTCTGCTCTCATTTTAGGTACTATCAATCTCTTTCATGATCTAATCACTAATAGCTTAACTCAATGTTTGGATCAAGATGAAACAGTAAAAACTACATATACCTGGTAAAGCAATGAACCTCACATGTCCAACAATTTTCTGTTCTTCCTCCACCTTTCTGTGGTGCTTTTGCATTATGAAGTAATACAGTGAGCAAATTAGAAAGTCCCTACAACCGTAGGCATTCTCAAGTTTTTTCCTACACTTTGATCTATACCCTGAATTACATAGGATTCAGGTTTTTTCCAATAGCTTCATGGTTGGCCCCCCTTTCCCTATTGATATGCATCACTAACCCTTCCTTTATTAGCGAGCTTGGCTGATTATTACATTTAGGTTTTGTCACAAAACCTTGATATATTTAGATTGGGTTATCTCTAATTTTTTTTTTAAAAAAATTGACTCTATCAGTTTCAGGGAGAAGTGGATACAATATGTGTGTGTACCCTGTTAGTGGCAGACTCCGATTTAAATGAGGACTTTCAATGTGTGAATAATGCACTGTCATATCTTTCTCTCTGCAAAATTGATATCATTAATTGATGTCAAGAGGGAGTCCACCGATGAAGGTGGCATCCACTATTTGTTCTCATTATATCATATTAAAGTGCACATGAGTATGATTTTATGATAATAGAATAGGTCATCTTCCCCCATAACCAGGATAATGTGATACTTGAGCTTGGAACAATTTAGCTTTTAGGTAGCCTCCTTTGATCTTGTGATTATTAACTTGTAATATTTAATATGGGGATTACAGAATGGGCAGTTTTTTGTTATGCCAGCAACTCTGCATTATGTTATTCAATTACCGTTCTTGATTTGTTTACATTGTCATCATACTTTGTTGCTTGGGTACTTGTAGATTCACTTTGTGCTGCTTATTAGCCGTCAAGGGAAGGTGAGACTTACAAAATGGTATTCACCATACTCACAAAAAGAAAGAACAAAGGTAATTCAGGGGACTGTGTTTTCTATTTTCCATTTTCCAATGATTGTTAGCCACCTCAATTCTTGTTACAACTGTACTTTAATGAAGTGCAAGTGGTGTGTACTGTGTATGTCTCTATGTAATTTTAGCTTGCGTAAGTTATATGTTATCTAGTGTTACTCCATGTTGAATTCATTGTATTTCTTCATGATCCATCTAATCTCTGTTTTGAAAAGGTTATCCGTGAGCTCAGTGGAGTGATTCTTTCTCGTGCTCCCAAGCTTTGTAATTTTGTAGATTGGAGAGGATATAAAGTTGTTTATAAAAGGTATTTGAACCTTGGCCTTCCATCATATAATACTTGCTGCTCTGAGAAGCACAGTTCTGGTTATCTTGATAATGACTAATTGATTATTATAATGGATGTCCTGTGCAGATATGCTAGCCTCTACTTTTGCATGTGCATTGACCAGGATGACAACGAATTAGAAGTGCTTGAAATAATTCATCATTTTGTTGAGATCCTTGATCGATATTTTGGCAGTGTGAGTTCTCTTAAGCTATCACTTTGTAAGAGCACTGGGTGTATAACTCTGAAATATTTCCCATTCTTTTAGGAAATGATCTAAGAATTTGGCTTATTATTGCTTCACCTTTTGCAGGTTTGTGAGTTGGACTTAATATTCAATTTCCACAAGGTTTGTGCACTTATCACCTCTTACTCTATTACTGTTATTGATAATTCTTTCAAGATGAATCAACTCTAAATGTTAATAAATTAACTTTATTGTCCTTAAGTATGCCTCGTGCTCAATTGGTTTTCATATTTCAGTTTGGTATCTTATGTGTTCTAAAACTTGGGTTTTGTCTACCTAGTTACCAGACAGATAAGAAGCTGATTAGTGCTACATTGACAGAGCTGACGGTTTTAATAATATACATGATATGAATTACATTACAAATTAGAATCTAAAAGGACCAAATGAAAGACAAATTCAAGGGGCCAAAATACTAATAGAACATATTATTTTGATTGATAAGTAATCTCACATCTGATCTGTTATTCGGTTTGTTTGTCATGAAGGCCTACTATATACTGGACGAACTTCTAATTGCTGGTGAACTTCAAGAGTCCAGCAAAAAAACAGTTGCACGGTTGATAGCTGCACAGGTATGAGATGTAACTAACAGTCTGTCAATTTATGGGGAGAGCATTTTCTTACTGTAAACCTTTAAGAACACATCATTTAATGTTTTGGTTTTCAGGATGCATTGGTGGAGACTGCAAAGGAGGAAGCCAGTTCATTGAGTAACATAATTGCACAGGCCACCAAGTGAGGGAAATCAACGACACAATTTCTTGCTAAAATGATAGGGGTCCAATGTCAGATCTTGACGTTTTGAGTTGAATTTTAAATTTATATATTTGGGTTCCCTCTTCTCTTCTGGTTGTCCTTCAGTTTCCATTATGTATATGCTGCTAAGATGTCTATTGCTGGTGGCCTAGTTGCCTCCTGAACTTAAGATTTTGGATATTGGGTTTAAATGGAAGTTTAGCGGTGTTGAATTTGTTTGATTTACGTCTGGGACAGATTAATTGTTGAGCTTCTGCTTTTTCTTTCATTATGAATAGATTTTCGTTTTTCCCCTTTAAAGGAATCCTGATTAGGGAGCAGATCGAGTCATTTCTTTTTTTCCTTCACAGGGATCAGAATTGAACTGCAAAATACTCCAATTGTGTAGCAGACTCCCCCTTCGAAATTGTTGGCATCTATTCCCCCACCATGCATTTATTTTTTAAAAGATAAAACAGAACTGGTTTATTGACATGTATAATTTGCTCCAGAAGATTATATACTTTTCTAGTAATATAAAAAAGAATACGAGTGCCTGATGGGTGGAAAGTCGCAGCTTTGAAATTTTGATTTCTTGTTTTCCCCCTCAAAAGTTAACATGCTAATATGCGTGGAGAAATGCAGCTTGAGACAATAATATGACATTTTATTTTTGGTTGGTTACCAATCCCATCCAACAAGGGGTTGTACAATACCACCCTAGTTATTGCAAAATCAGTCTCCGGATTAAATATTTTCAGACATCATTGCCCCTTGTTGAGATTTGGTACAATTTGATTGAGTATAAATGAGATGTTATTAACATGATAGTAGATTCCATGTCGAAACACGCTTTGAGCATTACGGAAGGAATAGATAGACTTTTTTAGTTCGCCTCCAAACTTCATTGCAGAAGTTAAGTATAAATGAGATATTTTGATTTGATTGTTTCCCCAACCTCTCCTCTGTTGGTTTTCATGTTTGTCATCGACTCTCTGTTTAGTTCATTTAACTTCTAAACGTAGGTCATGTAGTCCCAGCAGAGAACTGCCTTTAAAGCTTGACCACACTCAGCCTTCTGGGTGCAGTGACATTGCATTCAAGACAGATTTTTCATCTCCGAATTTACACCATATGCATTCTTTGGATCTCAACGTCAGAGCGACTAACTAGCATCATTGGATCTCAAGAGTCATTTTCTCAGACCCAAAACGCCTTGTTTCACTTTCTCCTACAATTTGTATATAAAAAAAAACTTTCTCCTACAATTGGTGTGAAATTGGGCCTACCCTATAATTTATTTAGCCTTTGCATTAAACAACTAACCTAGAGCCTACAGGTAATAAGGGTCCACAAAGTAGAGTTTGAAGAGGCCTATTCATAATTTATCAGGAGAGGCCTACAGGTAATAAGGGCCCGGGGGATTAATTTATAATGATTTTTTGATCTAGCAGAAGAGGTCAATTCATCATAACACAGTTAATTAGAGTTTGAATGCTACCTTTACCAATTTAGGGTTTGCTTGGAAACCAATTTTTAAACCTAGGTTTGATTTCAAAACTTAGGTTTTACCTCAAAACTAAGGTTTTGTCCAATCAAATTTTTTTTACCCAAAAGCTATTTTGGTTACAAAACTTCGATTTAAAACCTAGGTTTTGAAAAAGCTATTCTGTCATATCACTCTTCCTCTCCCCCCTAATTATTATTTTATTCTGTCACATCACCCTTCCTCTCTTTTTTTATATTATCTGTTAATATATTATTCAAATATATATTTTCATAATTAATATTTATTATAATATTGTCTAGATATCCGTAAAAACTATTATCACAATAACTTCCCAAATACAAATCACCTTTTTAAAACCTAGGTTTTGCCTCGGAATCTGTAAAAGCTATTTTCAAAATCACATTCAAACAAACTCTTAGTGTTTTGTCAACCAAATCGAACTTTTAATTGATTCTTATATTAAAGATGGAACGTAGTATGAGGTGAAATTTGGCATTGTGGGTGAAGTGAGATATCAAAATCGGACGCTCAAGTGCATGCAATTTACAGCTTATGTTGCTGTGTTTAACCTTGGAACATCCAAAATGCCTCAATTTAATAATAATGATGATGATATGTCGACCTTAAATTCAGTCTAGCTAGTCGTCTCAATGTTCGATACCTTATCATGTTTGCGTCAAATGAGGATATATTTCACATTCTAGTGGTGCACATCCCACCACGGTGCATATATCACAGTCCCAAACAAAAATCCAGGAAAGTAGAAAGGGTCACTTGTGATTACAATGAGTTGCGTTTTAAACATAAACAGTAGAAACATCCAAGAAAGAATCTTATTCTATGCTTGGATCAGAAGAAAAGTGGGGAAGCGAAAATGGGGAGGGGAAAAAACTAGAGAGAAAATATTATCATTCATCCTACTTGGATGGACGGGACAAAAGAGAACGGAAAGAAAAAATCCAAATAGTTGAATGACTAAATTATCCTTAGATAAAATTTTTTTAAAAAATAGTTGAATAATTAAAGTATCTTAAAATATATAATGTATAATATCAAAGTACAAGAATTATGAAAAATTATATTAACATTAATATCATTAAGTAATTTAAAATCAAATTATTTATTGAATATATATTTTCATTTTATTTATGTTTTGAAACAAAATAATTTAGATAAAATATATAATATTTTTTAAGGTTGTGAGGTTTTAGTAAATAATTAAAAAATAAGTTAGATATTAGAATATATCTTAAATCTTATCTTTTTTTTTAAAATAAAGTCATAGTTGTAATTTAAAAAAGTTATATGTCATATTTAATAACTTAAAATGAGAAGGTAATAAAAATCATATGAGTAAATAAAAAAGGAGTTTTCTGTCCATATGTGGAGAGAATAATTATAGAGAAAATGGGATGGAATCTCTTTAACTTTTTCTTTCTTCCACTTTTTCTTCTTCCATCTAAACAGAGAAAAACACATTTCTCCCTCCATTTTCTCTGCATCCGAGTAGGGGTGTTAGTTCCATTATTTAAAAAAAATAAAGGAAAAAAATGCTTCCTCCAATTGTCTCCATTATTCAGTCATCCCTAGATTATTAAATTATTTAATTGTATTCCATTAGGAATTAACCGTGCTAACATGGTGAAGTTAAATGATTTAATTAAGTGAACAAACATAAAACTGAATAAAGGTATTAACTTACAAATTAAGTTTCCATATGCAATCTGGTATTGCGATTTTCTCTCCTCACCCACTGCTTAATTCACTCTCGTGTTCAACTTTGATGAGACATAATCTCTGGATTAAATGTTGAAAAAGATGGATCGTATGCCAAAATTGAAAACAGCAGTGATTTATGACTTTCCATAATATTAATCTCTTAATCTAATGGAAAACTGCATACATTATAAAATAAAATTAATCTCTTAACTATTATATTTTTAAATAATGATCTTATCAATAAAAAAATTACTATTTTAAAAATATCATAACTGCAGAATTAAATTTGAATGGTCCAACTTTAATAGATTAGGATAATTTATTACTTTGATTAATACCCTAATGAATCATATATCTTTAGCCGAAAGGGATGTGACAATGATTGGGACTTGCTAAATTAATAATTTCACATTAATTAACGCTGTCATTAGTCATTAGTACGTAAGATCCTAATATAATGCTCCCAATCCCAACTTTCCTTGGATTTTATGTTGTGGATGCAAACCTTGAAACACCTAAAAATGATCTTTCGTCTCATGCTATCTCTCTCGTTAATATTAAGTGTTCAGAAAAGTTAGACCTACGTTCATTTTTCGTAAAATGAGATAATCTCTTTTACATAATATACATACTAGTATAATATATCAAGATGTCATCACAATGACTTTGACGATCTTCCACAATGCTGTGTGTGTGTGTATATATATAACATACATTAATGTTTGAGACTTCGACTTTTTTAAATAATTTTTTTTATAAAGGTATGTATGTATTTGGCTTTGGATAGCATTGAAGTGTGACTGTTCAAAAATAAAACGGCCCTGGTCAAAATAGATGTATAAAAAAAAAAAAGGCATCCAATAAAGGAGTTCATGATGGGACCATTAGTAAATAATTGTACAGATTGCTAAATTGGGCTTGTTTGGATAGTCCGTTAGAAAAACGGACACAGATTCCGAGATAAAATATGTGAGAGAAATTTTGTCTCGATAAGCGTAGGAATGGCTTTTGGGGAGGCAAACGGCCTCCCCAAACAAGCCTAGGTGAGCTTTGACTAATTGACGTACTATTTATTATGAGAAACAAAATAATTAAATGCAAATTTTGTTCAAAATTAAACATAATTAAAATGTAATTTCCTTCTATTTTAATTAATTAAAAAACTACGTTCTGTCTTGATTATAAGACAATGTGGCTTAACTCAATATAATTCATCAATCATGCTTCTCCTTCAATTATTATTATTCTCATCATTCTTTTTTCTATAGAAATCGGTATTCTTTTGATTTTAATAGCATATGGTCTCATCATTGTGAATATTAATTTTAGTGAAGAAAGAAATTAAAAAATTATTACATATTTTTTTATAAATATTTTAAAAAGGTCAAATACCATTAATTACCTTCTTCCATCTGCA